>CM031923.1:21574-105603 GCA_018703695.1 Prunus fruticosa | reverse complement strand
GCATTGTCAATATTTTGTTAATAGTTCTTGCATTGCCAATATTTTTTAATGTTTCTAATCTTTCTTGCATTGCCAATATTTTTTAATATTTCTTTTATTTCCAATATTTTTTATAATTAGATTCTACAAGCACAAATGTGGTTTGGTGCTATTGGGCAAGGAAAAAATCTTTTAACCATCATGAATGTCGGGAGGTAGTCAAAAATTGCAAACGTTTCAGAATTATTCACACGAGTCCGATTGTTGTGTTGAACGAGCGCCACTCTATAATTCAACGGCATCTATTCGTCTCTCGATTCCCTAATGAGCAAAGACTCACCCATCCAAAAGGAGCCAAGGCCTATTGGGAGGAAGGCGAAGGCGAAAGAGAATGAGTAATTCATCTAAATTTTTTGGAGGAAATTGCAAAACAAAGCACCATGAGACTTGAAATTGAGAAGAAAAACCAAGAAGATGAGAGGATATTTCAAGCGGAATGTGTAAAAGAAAGGGAGTATGTACGCAAGCAAAACATTGTGAAGCAGGATCGGGAAACCATGGCCATGGATACAATCCATATGTCCCTTGAAACAAAACAATTTTGGAAGCTAGAACGAAGGGATGTTATGAAACGAAGACTTTTTCGTGACGATAGACCTAGCAACACGGATTGGTTAAATGATCAAAACTATTTAGTTAGTTTGCTTGCCTTTTATTTTCATTGTATTTTAATGTTTTATTTTGAAAATTAGTTCTAATTCATGTATCTTATTTTCATTGTATTTTAATATTTTATTTTGAAAATTAGTTGTAATTCATGCATTCAATAAAATACCTTTTATTCAAAACATTCCATACATAAAAAAACAAACCACATCCAAAGCATTAAAAATAAACAAACCACAACCAAAGCATTAAACAAAGAAAGCATAACAAAAAATTAAACATAAACATAATAAATAAAACAAACTTCTCCACTTCACTTCATTCGCCGTCATTTCCCTTCACCGCCCATAAATGCTCCATCAAGTCAACTCGATGTCATTCATGAATATAAGACGATTGCATCTCCGTATATCGATAATCATACGGGTCAATACACGACTGTCCCTAACCAACAGTTCATGCTACCTGGTTCTCCATTTGGCCCCATGGGTTTTTCATACATTTGTGTCAACGCCGTGTTCATTGGATCCGGTTCGTACACGTCTTTAGCTAGATAATCATACTCATCTTCCACAATCATGTTATGGAGGATGATGCATGTCATCATTATGCTCCTCATCAAACAGGACGTGTTGCACCCCTAACAATAGCCCACCGGGCTTAGAGGATACCAAAACACCTCTCCACATCTTTTCTGTACCCCTCTTTGATAGGTAGCAATAATTTTTGCTTCCTGGGATCGGGGATGTGGAATTGACTTGACAAATGTGGTTCACTTCGGGTAGAGCCGTCAGCTAGATAATACCTATTTGGTAGACGGTATTGTTGATTTGATAGATGATATTTGGGGCTTCACCTCTCAAAACATCATTGAACACCGAGGATTGACCTAGGACGTTCAAGTCATTTTGAGATTCGGCAACTCCGAAGAAAGCATGCCAAACCCAGGTGTCAAAACCTACAACGGCTTCAAGGATGATGCTTTTTGGCCTTTCCGATTCCCATAATCTCCTTTCTACGTAGTTGGGCAATTCTTCCACTACCAGTGCATGCAGTCGATGCTCCGATCATTCCTGGAAATCCTCAGATTTCGGCTTTTTGTAGAAGCCGCTGGAGGTCCCTGGCGTAGGTCTACAGGTAGTCCTTAGTGTACAGAGTTTCGACTGCATCACAAAATCTCACCAAGCTCTCCAAAGCAGTGGACTTCCCCATCCGGGCAATCATCAACTTGATCGCGGAGGATGAACCATACGCCAACATTCGTATAACATATGTGAACGTTTGCTGGGAAGCAGTCCCAAATTTCCAGCAGCATTTGTCTTTTGAACAAAATATTCATCATAATTGCAAATATCATGCATGACTTTATTGAACAAATGGGGTTGCATTCTTATCTCCTTCGAAAATCAACATTAGAGTACAGAGAAGTTTGGATAAAATAATCTTCCAGGATATTCTTACCCTGAGAATGTCTATGTCTGTGCACATTCGGGCCACGACCTTGTCGTGAACCACGACGACTTTGGTTTTCTTCATCATGCATAGCCACCGCTGTGACAATTTGCATATCTAGTTTTGCTTGCGCCCTTTTGCTTGCAGCTCGTCTACGCATTCTTTCTGTAATTCTCACATTTGCCTCTCCAGACCTCGTTCATGTCTACCATTGGAGTATGAATTCTAAAATCTAAGAAATGAAAATAAAGAGAAGATATGGTGTGAGAGGTATGACTGAGGCTCTGGTTTTATAGAAAAAATTTGCCCAATAAAGATGACGCGTGGCGCAATTTTAGAGGGTGAAAATCTAATTCTGAAATTTGAAATTTAGAATGAAATTTCATTGAAATTTGAAACTGAAAATCTTATCCGAAAATTTTATCCGATTATGAGATATGAATAGTATTGACACGTCGGAACCCAAAAATTTTATTCGAAAATATTGTCCAAATTAATTATTTAAGTAAACAAATTTGTGAATAAAACAAAAAATGAATAGTATATGCCCTTTGCCAGGGCAACTTCCTGGAAACCAACATTGCTTTTTGCAAGGGCAGCCACTATTCACATGAATAGTAGCTGCCCAGCCCCCCTCCCCTCCCCTCCCTGGCAAGGGGCAACTGCTAGAAATACTCTAAAGGAATTGGTGGCACAAGTTGATTCGGGAGGGCCCACTAGATCCGAGATCGAAGTTTTGGGCCTTTGAAGAATTAGCTCTGAAGAAGCAGACATTCGGGTCGATTTGCCTAAGGGTTTGAACTCAAAATCGGAGGCCAAGAGACCCTCGAAGTCGTTCATGGCGTTTGGCCTTTTTAGGTCTCCCTCTCTTCCCCCTTATTTTTGTTGTGTTATTGGCTTTTAGCTTACAAAACAAAATGAAGGATCTCAAACGAGCATGATCATGTTGAAGAAGAGGAAAGGTTGTTTGGGATCTGAGAAAATATTGAGAAAGAAAGAATGGGTGAGATAAGTTTTTTTATTTATTTTGATTTTTTAAATATTTAATAAATTAATATAATAATTTTTTACAAAGTATTAAGAAAGCTCAAAAAAAATTTAATAAATTAAAGTAAAGTCAATACATCAAATAAGGGTAAATATGGAAAACAAAAGGTAGGATGTTTGGCATTGTTTTAAGTGTAAAGAAAATGACACATGTCATGAGGGAAAGAGAGAAGGTCCAAAGAGAAGGTTAAAGAGCAGGTTGCTAGCATTCCCCTTAATTTAATTCCAAATTGAATGACACCATCGTCTAAAATAATCATTGGTGAAATTAATTAGCTCCAAGTTAATATATAAGAAGTAAATTGATTAGGTCCATTTTTCCTTACAAAATTCAACATCTTATCAAAGATAAACTTCATTAGATAAACTTTAACGGTACAATCAAATACAACAACAAGACATCTAAAGTACCAATCCCAAGAGGGCAACAAACTAACATGTTAAAGCAAAACTAACGCAGACAAAAGCCGCACTAAACTACTAGTTTACATCACCTCAATTAACCATAAACCCAAACAAAGCCCACAAACCCAAACAAAACCCTTAAACAACCCATGAGCCTAAACGAACCCTACCACCACCACCGAAAGAAGCTCCCACGGCCACACCCGTAATAGATTTGGGGAAAATATGATTTTCAGCAATGTACATGGCATTCGAGCAAACAAATAAACGAAAACAAAAACATTGCTAAAAAAAAACAATTTGGTGATTTGCATCAATCTCCTTCAAAGACGATGTAGAATCTGAAGGAAACCTTTAGAAAATCATGAGTTTCTGTTTGGGCCTAAATACCACGCGCCAACCAATTGATTGTTGGCCCATGTCAAAAGCAGAAGTTTGGGCTTTGCTTAAAGTCAGAAATTCAGACCATATGGTTTTAAAGGCCTAGACCTTTGTAAACCAATTAGCAAGGATTGAATACACAGATTAAAGATTAATTACCATTAAATGGTGATTTAATCTAGACAAATCAGTTTCTAATTGATTTTAGGATTAGGCACAACTTCTAATCTCTCCAAAGAAATGCAAAAATTGGATCATCACCGTTGATTTTAATTCCAGAGTTCAAATCATCATATTTTTTTGGGGAAGATCTTTTTTCTCAAAGGCCCACGTGACTTGAAAAGTCAAAGTTTTCACTTGGGAGAGGAAGTAAAGGGGAGTTAATAAAAACAGGTTAACCAAAAGAACACTCTCCATGACCATTTAAAATGCCAGAAAAGGAGGGCGGCCAAGTTTCCTTTCTATGCTCATGAGCGGTCTGCATCAAGGCAGGTTGTGTTTTCAAAAAATGCAAACAATAAACAGGAAAGTTGTTTGGTAGAAACAACAAATGGACCATCATAGAAACTGATTGTTGATGGTTCTTTTTTGCCAGTTAATAACTTTCCCCTTTTGCATTGGAAAAGGAAAATCCTTTTCAAAAGATCTGCCCTCATGATATTAAAGAATAAACCCTCATTCAGATTCTCTATAAATATAAGAGGAGGTGAACAGGGTTGAAGACATCCAAAAAATTGAATCAAAACAAAAACTCTCAAAGTCATACCTGACAAATTCAAAACAAAGATTAGTCGATCTCAAAAGCCTTCATACTCTGAAGCAACCAAGCTATTTGATTTATGAAAAATAGATTAGCCAGAACTCCGGTTTTTGACTTCAATTCAAGTTAAAAACGCAATTCACAAAAGAAACGAGACTTCTCTCGTTACAAATTTGGTTCAGCATAGGCCAAATCAAGCATAACTCAGGCCTTTCATAATATGAAAACCTCAACAAATTTAGAGAGATGCCTTGATCTACCAGAATTGCAGGAATAGATCTAACAGCAATCATCAATCTAGCCATTTCTAGCCTCGTCTAGACTGAAGAGATCTTAATTCTGCCCATCCAACAAGCCTTTCTATTGTTTAAACAGATTAAAGCTCTGTCAATCTCAACATTGGTATCAATTTCTAGCTGAACCTCATCAGTTGAAGGTGCTGACGTTTGAATCCAACATAGATACATCCAATCGAGCCGAGTCACAAGCAACAATCCAAGCAGAAATTCGAAGCCCAATGTTCTGTTATCCTTTCAGACATGGTAGTTTCTTTTTGTTTTAAGTTGTGTAATAGGAAGTTCTTCTTAAAACAATTTGATTTATTTTCAATATTCATTTTGGCCAGAACTACTAGTATTTACTGTGAGAAATTGTGAAGTTCTCATCAGTCTGAGGCAAGAAAAGAACTTACTTAGGAGATATTCCTCACCCAAATTCACAATCACTTGTTCAAAGTCAGTAACTTGGGCAGCAAGTTATCTATTTTTCATAAGTCTGTTAGGGTTTTTAACTGCTAACAGTGGCACACTTATACACCAAAGAAAGTTGACTTGTTGACCACCAATGGTTCTCAAGCCAATGGGGAACTTTGCCCCACCATTGTAGGATTAAATCAAAACGGGTGAACAATTTCATTTGAACATCAACATAGATAAATAAAATCATGGCAACGGAAGCCTTAAGCATGCATCTATGAGTTCAAAAACAAAAACTTTTCCCATGAATCTTTTAAGCCAAGTGATAGTTGTACTATTTTCCTAGAACATACTTCTAAGAAGATTGGAAGGAGGAGTTACCCTTGTTGCGTGCTTTCAACCCTATGATCGAATTCCACCAAAGTTGTTGAAGTTTGAATGACTCTTCCAAAAACTCCAACTTGAGAGGTTCTCCAAAAGTCACCAAAATAGGTAACCTCTAAGTCTCTTCACCAACTAGAGCTTGAGAAGAAGATGATGAACTTAGTGAGAGGATGATGCTAGTAATCCCTCACTAAGATAGTATGAAAGTGTAGAGAGTTTTTGGAAGACTATAACTTTCTTTCTCTCTCTCTTGATTTTCACTAATGACCCCTTAGGCTTGAAAAAGATGATAGTCATCTTTTACTTGACTCTAGCAACCAAAAGCCCATATGAACGCCCATTCCTTGAAATTGGGCCTCTAGGGCTCAATTTCATTTAAGTCACTACTACAAAATAGTGAATCCATAACACCAAAAAGACGACGGTGCAGTCTAAAAATCGTTGTGTTTTAAAAGACGACGGATTTACAAAATCATCGTAGTATTTCATCTTATACACCACTAAAATTGATTTGCGATGTCTTGATTTTTAAAACACGACGCTTATAAATAAAAAACGTCGTCTTTTGAAACAAGCTAATGTTGTCTCATTTTTAAAACACGGCGCTTGTGAATAATAGAGGTCATCTTTTAAAACACGCTACTGCTTAAGTGAGCTTTCTCTCGACCTAAAATTTTCAGATTTCCCCGAAGCTTGAAAAAAATTCCCCCTTTCAACTCTCGCACTCTCAACTCTCTATCTCTCCCTCCCCTCAACGCTCTCTCTCTCTCTCTCCCTCAAGTCTCACCCTCTCAACTCTCTATCTCTCCCTCCCTCAACTCTCGCCCTCGACAAAGTAGCTATTTGTTGCGGTGAAAGAGATCCTCCTATGTCTTCTTCACTCCGACTTCCAAGGCCTTGTTTGCTGCGACGACGCCGGTTGTTCCAGATTGTATCTCCACGAATTGTGAAGCCTCCGTGATATGTGAAGTGGGCCTTGTTCTTGTGATGGACTACTATATGGACATTGATCGGTGCATATTTACATATCATTTTGTACCATTTTAACTTATGATTTGGTTATACTTTTGAGTTAAACTTGTGCTTTTAATAAGTTTTGTGTTTGTTTCAGTGTTATAAGCTTGAGACTCACTAATTGCATTTTGGAGACAAGTTAGCTCAAAACGGTGTCTGCAGATCAGTCAACTTCACGGATTGGACTGTACTTGCTCAAGAAGAACCAGATAATGAGCCATACATCATTAGAAAGCTACGGAAGTCTATTTTCTGTAGAATTTTACGGTTCATGATTCTGAGTCTTCTAGAGAAAGTTATACATGTTTTGGCAACTTAAGGTCAAATTCGGCAGCATCTGCGTTACTGGGCCAAAAATCACATTTGAAGGCCTTCCCGATTTTTCCTTGAGTTGGGCTGCATATGCTTGGAAAGATAAGACAAAGAGCTTCAAGATCCATATTTTTCCAGATTTTTCAGACTGGAGCCACAAGCCCAAAACGAGCCCACAAGCTGGCTGCAATGCATTGTCATGCATGACATATGCATGATGAAGTGTTGTTGATTGTGGGAAAGTTTGGTGAGGCATATTCAATACCTATATTTGAGTGGAATTTTGCAGCAGCCCAATGAGCCAAAAGATGATGAAGTGGGAGTTGCACAATAAGCCTAAAGACAAGAGGAATTGTTTTCAAATGCAATAGTGTGTTAGGTGAATTAAGTGTTGTAAGTTGGTGAAGTGAGTGTGGTAGGTAAACCTATTGTATAATTCAGATTTTCACTTCCCCTAGGCCTATAAATAGGGAAGTTCTCTAAGCTTGTAAACACACCCCAAGGGGGGAGCTCTCAAACACTTCTCTAGAGCTCCCTTCCCTTCTCTCCCTCAAATTCTCTTAGTTTCCTTTCAAGTTGTCAATTGTTGTAACAAAATGATTTCACTAAATTTTCCTTCAAGTTTTCTTAGTTCCACTTTACTTTTCTTTGTAATGTAAATTCTTTTCTTAAGTTTTCAAGTTGAATTAGTTTCCAAGTTTCAATTATGGTTTTTGTTCTTATTCATTATGCTTATAAGTTAATATGCTAGTTTGAATGATTGATCACCATTTAGGTTTGCATGTTAGCTATCTTGGTTTGAATTAAGAGTATACACCATGCTTTAATTCGAATTGAACTATGAATAGGAAGAGTATGTATGGACATTCGACAACAGGGATTAGATACATGTGTTGGAAAAATGGCTCACCTAAAGATACAAGGATGTTTTGGCGCTGAAAAATGAAGATTTTGAATCTCCTAAAAGCGACCGGTCGCTGGACATTTGCGACCGGTCGCTTTACATAGAAACGAAGTCTGTAGGAAGTCGACGAGCGACCGGTCGCTATCTCCTGCGACCGGTCGTCGATAGCAAGCGACCGATTCGCACGCCATTTGCGACCGGTCGTTTTGTCACAGAAACGAATTGGAGCATTCTACTCAAAAGCGACCGTCGCCAGCCTCTGGCGACGGTTCGTCCCAGCGTGCTGTGACGTTTTTCTTACGTGTTTTCAACTGTGTTTTCGATGGCTATCGCTTTCCACATGATTTCAGAGGCTTGTGGGTCACTTCTGAGGTGTAAGAACGTTGACTACCTGCTGGATAGTTGGGAGAGCACTCATGGCAAATTAGTTATCTTATTTCAAAGATATCACTCTCCATTTTCTGGTGTAAGTGGGAGGTGGCTGAGTGGAATGTTATTTACCTACTTGATCTGACATTTAGTCTAAGTTATTGACTAAAGGAGGAACGTGGAGGACAAAGATGGTGCCTTATCTTATGTCCATTGGCTTGTGTAGGAAATGGGGTGAAGTAAGATAACATAAGAGGAGAAAACAAGTTGAATAATTGTAAGTGGAATAAGCTGGAATTCTGAGTTGTCAAGAAAGAGTTTTCAGTTTTGTCAAGATAGCCAAGGGGAGAGAAGAGAGTTCTCTAAGTGTATCAAGGTATTGAGCAAGGGTGAGAGAGAAACAGATTGTGAGGGTAGTGTTCTAAGGGGGTTTCCTTTTGTAAACCAAAGTTGTAACCTATCTTCATTAGTGAAATTTCTTAAGGTGATCACCAAAGAGGATGTAGGCAATTTGCTGAACCTCTATAAACACTTGTGTCATTTGTGCTTGGTTAATTAGTGTGTGTGTGTAAGACTCATCCATCATTGAGTTCTTTGTCTAAAGTCCATCAACAACAAGATCTTTAAGGGCAGTGAGTTTATCAGAAATTCACAACAAGTGGTACTGAGCTGTGTTTGGCAGCTGGAACTAGTTCTTCTCTTGGAGTGCTAGTGTGTTGAAGATGGCAAGTGACTTAGAAGCTGAGAGTGGTAGCAGTTCACATCATGTGAAGCAACCACAGGTAGCAAGCATGAAGGTGGAGTTAAAGCCTTTCACAGGGAAGGAGAACTTCACTCTTTGGTAACGAAGGATGAAGTCAGCTCTTACACAACAACAACTCCATGTTGTGTTGGTTGGCAAGGAGAAGAAGCCAGCAAGCATGACGGATGATGAGTGGGGAGTTCTTGACGAGTTAGCCAGAGGAGCCATCGAAAACTACCTCTCCGATGAGGTGCTCATCAACGTGATAAAGGATACGGCGAAGCAAACATGGGAGAAGCTCGAAGAAATGTTTGCAAGGAAGTCGTTGTCCAACAAGCTCTTCCTCAAGGAAGAACTCCTGAATCTTAAGATGGAGGAGGGAGGAAATCTAATGGAACATCTAAGTAGTTTCAATAGATGTGTTGCTGACTTGCAGAGAATGGATGTGAATTATAGTCCGGAGGATAAGGCTCTTATGTTGTTGACATCCTTACCTCCGTCCTATAAACATTTCCGGACCACTCTTATGTTCGGGAAGGTTACTCTTGATTTTGAGCCTGTGGTGCAAGACATCATGACACACCATAGGATGACTCAACGTTCGGGAGAAAACTCTCAAGGTGAAGGTCTAGTTGCAAAGACCAGGAGAGAGAGGCCGTTCAAAGAAGCGTGATGGCAAGAAAGGCAATAGAGGAAGGTCCAAATCCAAGGCAAAGGAAGGTTGTTTCGAGTGTGGGTCAAAGGAGCACTGGAAAAGAAATTGCCCCATATGGAAGGAGAAGAAGAACAAAGGGAAGAATGCAGCAAACACAGCTGAGTTTGTCACTGAGAGTGATGGTGAGCTTTTGTGTGTTAATAGCAATGTTAAAACAAATGCATTGGCTAATTCTTCAAGGTGTTCCTCTTCCATTGGATTTTGGATTCTGGGTGCTCATATCATATGTGCTCAAACAAGGAGTGGTTTGACACGTATGAGAAAGAAGATAGCAGTGAAGTGATGATGGGGGATGGCTCAATGTGTAGAGTCAAAGGCACCGGTACAATCAAGGTGAAGATGCATGATGGGGCTGTTAGGACACTTGGAATGGTAAGGCACATTCCAAAGTTGCGTAAGAATCTCATTTCCCTTGGAACTCTTGATAAGAATGGTTATTCATTCAAAGCAAATGGAGGGAAACTCATAGTCTCAAAAGGTTCACTTGTGATTATGAAGGGAGAAATTCAACCTAACTGTCTATATAGGTTGTGTGGTACAACAATCATAGGTGGAGCAGCTGTATCTACAAGCAAGGACTCGGAAGATGAAACTCAGCTTTGGCATTTGAGGCTAGGGCACATGAGTGAGAGGGGCATGCAGGAACTACACAAAAGAAAGTTGTTGAAAGGTGTTCAAAGTTGCAAGCTTGAGTTCTGCAGATTTTGTACCATGGGAAAGCAATCAAAAATAGCTTTCAAGCAGCGAAACAAAGAGGAAGAAAGCACAGGTGTGCTAGATTATATTCACACGGATGTATGGGGGCCATCACCGGTTAAATCGAAGGGTGGAGCTCGCTATTTTGTGACTTTCTTGGATGATTTTTCCAGGAAGGTTTGGGTCTACTTCATGAAGGAGAAATCTGAGGTCTTCACCAAATTCAAAGAGTGGAAGGCGGAAGTAGAGAACCTAACCGGAAGAAAGATCAAGATCCTAAAGAGTGACAATGGTGGTGAATATAAAGACAGCAAGTTCCTTGAGTTTTGTAGAAGTGAAGGCATTAAAAGGCACTTTACCGTAAAGAAGACACCCCAACAAAATGGAGCTGCGGAGAGGATGAACCGAACTCTCATGGAGCGTGAGAGATGTATGAGAATTCATGCAGGATTGCCCGAATCTTTTGGGCAGAAACGGTTAACCACGCTGCCTATTTGGTTAACCGATCGCCTTCAAGAAATCTTGAGTTCAAATGTGCAGAAGAGGTATGGTCTAATAAGTCAATTGATTATTCGAATCTTAAGGTGTTTGGATGCAGTGCATATGCACTTATTCCTAGTGATGAAAGATCCAAGTTGAAGCCAAAGTCTCTTGAATGTATTTTCATTGGATTTGAGAGTGGTGTGAAGGGCTACAAGCTATGGGATCATGTGAACCACAAGAAGATACTCAGCAGAAATGTTGTGTTTGATGAGAAGACCATACCTATGAACAAAGTCAAGAATTCAGAGGCAAATGAGGATGTTGTTGAGAAAGAAACAACCATTGAAGTTCCACTCAAGAAGGTGTCAAGAAAGACTTCTCAGAAACAGCCAACTGAAGACGTTCAGGAGGAGGTGGAGTCTGACATTGAAGAGGAAGAAGCTTGGCAGCATCAACAACACACTCAAGAAGAAGAAGAGGCTCAAGAACAGGTGGAGCCATCATCTATAGCTCGGTCCAGGCCTAAGAGAACCATCAAACCACCTCAAAGGTTTGGATGGGAGATGGATGCAGTTCACTATGCCCTAAATGCTAGTGAAGAAGAACCAACCACGTTCCAAGAGGCTGTTGAGAACAAGGAACGAGAAAGTTGGATGGAAGCTATGATGCAAGAGATGGAATCTCTACACCAAAACTCAGTTTGGGAGTTAGTTCCTAAACCCAAAGGTCGCAAGGTTATTGGCTGCAAATGGGTGTTTAGGAAGAAAGAAGAAATGCATGAGAAGGGTGCCACCTTATTCAAAGCTCGGTTGGTGGCAAAAGGTTTCTTGCAAAAGGAGGGAGTTGATTATGATGAAATCTTCTCTCCGGTGGTGAAACATACTTCTATACGGCTACTACTCTCTATAGTAGCACAAGAGGACATGGAGGTGGAGCAAATGGATGTGAAGACTGCTTTCCTTCATGGTGAATTGGAGGAAGACATCTACATGTGCCAACCTCAAGGGTTCATTGAAGCAGGGAAGGAAAATCTGGTTTGTAGGTTGAAGAAGTCTTTATATGGGCTGAAGCAATCTCCAAGACAGTGGAATAAATGCTTTGATTCTTACATGATGAAGATTGGGTATAGAAGATGTGAATCTGATTGTTGTGTTTACTCTCATGCATTCAAGGATGGTAACTTCATCCTTTTGCTTCTTTATGTTGATGACATGCTAATTGCATGTAAAGACATGTCAAAAATCAAGAATTTGAAGACATTGCTTGGAAGGGAGTTTGACATGAAGGATCTTGGTGCTGCACAAAAGATCCTAGGAATGGAGATAAGGAGAGGCAGAAATGAAGGCAAGTTGTGGCTGTCACAAAGCAAGTACATTTCCAAGGTACTTGAAAAGTTCAATATGATGGATTGCAAGCCGGTGTCTACTCCTTTGGCGGAGCATTTTAAGTTAAGTGCTCAGCTATGTCCTTCTACGGAAGAAGAGAAGGAATATATGAGTAAAGTTCCATATGCAAGCTTGGTAGGGTGTCTCATGTATGCAATGGTTTGTACACGCCCCGACTTAGCTCAAGCCGTAAGTGTGGTGTCAAGGTATATGGCGAATCCTGGAAAGCAACATTGGGCAGCAGCAAAATGGATTCTCAGGTACTTGAAGGGCACCAAAAGGCTTGGGATATTGTTTGAAAGACAACAAGGAAAGGCATGTGTGTCGGGGTTTGTAGATTCTGATTATGCTGGAGATCTTGACAAGAGGAGATCCACCACAGGATATGTCTTCACTTGTGGTGGAGGACCGATTAGTTGGAGAGCAGTGTTACAATCGGTTAGTGCATTGTCTACTACGGAAGCGGAGTATATGGCTTTAACGGAAGCTTCAAAAGAAGCGGTATGGCTGAAGAGATTGGCAAAGGAATTCGGGATTACTCAAGACTTGGTGGTGATTCAAAGTGACAGTCAAAGTGCTATATGCTTAGTGAAGAATCAAGTGTTCCATGGAAGGTCCAAACACATTGATGTGAGATACCACCGGATAAGGGATTGGGTGAATGATGGAGACATCACTGTAATGAAGGTTCATACGAAGGAGAATGCTTCAGATTGTCTAACAAAGCCAGTCACAACAGCAAAGTTCAAGCATTGTTTGAGCTTGCTCAATCTTGTTTCATGCTAAAGATTGAGGTGGAGTTCTTGAGTGTTATTAGGACGATTCTCAAGACATTACAGATGTCCTAGAAGGCAATGATGTCCACAAGGAGTATTAGACTCGCCATGGTGGAGATTGTTGGAAAAATGGCTCACCTAAAGATACAAGGATGTTTTGGCGCTGAAAAATGAAGATTTTGAATCTGCCTAAAAGCGACCGGTCCTGGACATTTGCGACCGGTCGTTTTTATAGAAACGAAGTCTGTAGGAAGTCGACGAGCGACCGGTCGCTATCTCCTTGCGACCGGTCGTCGATAGCAAGCGACCGGTCGCACGCCATTTCGACCGGTCGTTTTGTCACAGAAACGAATTGCAGCATTCTACTCAAAAGCGACCGGTCGCCATTCCTGGCGACCGGTCGTCCAGCGTGCCTGTGACGTTTTTTCTTACGTGTTTTCAACTGTGTTTTCGATGGCTATCGCTTTCCACATGATTTCAGAGGCTTGTGGGTCACTTCTGAGGTGTAAGAACGTTGACTACCTGCTGGATAGTTGGGAGAGCACTCATGACAAATTAGTTATCTTATTTCAAAGATATCACTCTCCATTTTCTGGTGTAAGTGGGAGGTGGCTGAGTGGAATGTTATTTACCTACTTGATCTGACATTTAGTCTAAGTTATTGACTAAAGGAGGAACGTGGAGGACAAAGATGGTGCCTTATCTTATGTCCATTGGCTTGTGTAGGAAATGGGGTGAAGTAAGATAACATAAGAGGAGAAAACAAGTTGAATAATTGTAAGTGGAATAAGCTGGAATTCTGAGTTGTCAAAGAAAAAGAGTTTTCAGTTTTGTCAAGATAGCCAAGGGGAGAGAAGAGAGTTCTCTAAGTGTATCAAGGTATTGAGCAAGGGTGAGAGAGAAACAGATTGTGAGGGTAGTGTTCTAAGGGGGTTTCCTTTTGTAAACCAAAGTTGTAACCTATCTTCATTAGTGAAATTTCTCAAGGTGATCACCAAAGAGGATGTAGGCAATTTGCTGAACCTCTATAAACACTTGTGTCATTTGTGCTTGGTTAATTAGTGTGTGTGTGTAAGACTCATCCATCATTGAGTTCTTTGTCTAAAGTCCATCAACAACAAGATCTTTAAGGGCAGTGAGTTTATCAGAAATTCACAACAACATGCTTGGTTGTTTAAATTGTTCTTCTATGCTTAATGGGTTCCTAATGCTTAATTTTAGGTTAGACAACAAATGATCAAATTAGGGAATTAGGAACACAAGGTTAGGACCAAACACCATGGCCTAATCATACATTAGCTAGAATCAATCCATTAATCTAATTGAACTTGGGAACTTATCTACTTGAGTTAGTTATTTTCTTTCTTCCTTATTTTATTTATTTCCTTTTGTTTTCATTTATGTTTTGTGTAGGAAAACTGAGTTGGATCCTTCAGTCACCAATACCTGTGGAATCGACCTCGCACTTACATACGCTAAACTACCAACGGCTCGTGCACTTGCGAGTATCACAAGTTGAGGATGCAGTTGAATCAATTTTGGTGCAGCTGAAATCTACACAACAAGTTTTTGGCACCGTTGCCGGGATCGGTAACATTGTTTGATTCTATTTGGTTTTCCTACTTTTTATTATTTTTATTTTTTGTATATAACTAGACAGTTTCATGTTTTAAAGTTAATGACGTTAATTGACAAGTTGTGTTTGTAGTCCAACAGACAAGGACAATTGCCTTACAAGCAAGAGAACTGGGTTTGAGTCCCAGCTTACACAACACAAAAAAAACAAAAGAGGTTCAAGTAGCATGTCGATTATTTCTTGTTTATGGTTTCATTCACTTGTTCTTAATTAAATATCTTGTTCAAGTTTATATAAACACCATATGACTCTTGGACTGATTAGTGAATGAATGGGTAGATATTGAAGACAAACACCATGTTTAAATTCTACTTGGTTCTTTATTGTTCTTCTTGTTCTTAATGGGTTCGGAATTTGTGTTTAGACTAAACATCATAGCTAAATGCTTTTTCTGAATACTTGATTAAAACCACACACCATATGGATAATCATATTTGAGAAAGAACGAACTCCATAAGCTAGTTTGATTTACTTTGTTGCTTGTTACTTTGAAGCATGGAAGTGTTGATTTTTCCTTTTCCTTTTTTAGTTTTTATGTTTTTTTTATATTTCCTAATCCTTTTAATTCCGTTTCAAGTTTGTGTGTTCGTTTTAGTAATTTATGACAGATTAATAAAAATGGAGAGAGATGGCAACCTCAATCATAAGAATGGGAAGTGTGGAGCAGTGGGAGAAGTCGCGACCTCCAAGTGCATCCATGCTCGACCTAATCGCTTCAAGGGGGAGCATTTCAATCCTTTCTCTTCTTTAAATTCTGTTTATTTCTTGGTTTGTTTCTTTTACTACAACAATTTATGTCATTTGTTTGAATTTGTTTAGAGTACTTAGTTCATTTTCATTTATGGTTTGTTGTTTCATTTTATCTTAACTTGTTTTTGTTTCTTATCTTAAAAATTAAAAAAAAGATTTTTCATATGAGCTAACTTATGGTAACTCCAGTAAGCACTTCCGTCAATACAGTGTCTAGGAGTTTTTAGGCGACACCTTCGGTGTCTAAGAAGTTTGGGTTTTAAGCGGGACCATTGTGACCCCTCCAACCTTCCCGACCCCCTGGCTGTGTTTTCTGAGGCCCTTAACTGGTCATCCGTGAGTTGCTTGTATATTCATGTGTTTTTAAACTAAGTTTTTTTTTATTTTCTTTGTTTTATTTTCTGTTTAGTCTTTGTTTTTATTTTGTTTTTTGTTTTTGTTTTGTTAAGTTAGTTTTTGTATTTATTTTGTTTAGTCGTTGTTTTTATTTTGTTTTTTATTTTGTTTTGTTTTTATGGTATGATGAGTTAGTTTATTTCTGAGTGTTAGAAACACATTTTTATTTTATTTCAAACACTGCATTAAAAACAAAAAAACAAAAAAACAAAAAACAAAAAAACATTCAGGTAAATTTAAAAAAAAAAAAAAAAAACAAACAAACTTCTTCTTCTGCTTCTTCTTCTTCATCTTCATCATCATCATGGCTTACCTCTATTGTCTCGTACTTGTAGAATCTGCAGCAGCTCTACATGATCATCATTTTTTCTCTCAGTGCTTCCACATGCTGATTGGCACAGGAAAGCCGCTTCTGGAGTCCGCCACCATAGCCTTCAGGCAGCCACCTCCTCGCTGAGAGCTGTGCACTCCCGTGTCCTCGCCAGGAGTCGCATGCCCAAATTGGTAGCCGAGACCGCTTGGAGCACAGTTAAATCATGGGACTCATCCACCGCCATCTTGTTCAGACCTACGTGCCACATGCAGGTGACCCTGGAGTGAGTTTACCTGCCAATCAATGTTCCCAGGAGCACACTGTCTGTTCGGCATTGCCTCAGAAAGGTTCGGTATTGCCTCAGCAAAGTTTGAGGCCGTGCCGTGATGATATGAAGAGTTTGAGAAGACAGGATTTGGAGGAGCCCTTATTTGGGCATTCGGTGGTGCAAGGGATAGCTCAAGGTTGAGATCATCGAGGTGAGTGCATGAGGATGCCATTTGTTTTGCTTCTGAATTTTTTGATGTTTTTCCTTGAGTTTGCAGGAAGAAATGCTGGGTATCATCCGCTTGTAGAGGTGTGGTTTAAATAGGCATATGCTGATGAGAGAGAGCCAACACCATTTCGGATTTCCCGGGAGGCTGAACCTAATCGCTTCAAGGGGGAGCACATTAACTTTCACTTTACTTTACTTTTTTTCCGTGTTTTCTGGTGTTTTATGTTTTTGCCCGTTACTTTCATTTTCTAGTGCTTTGTGTTTCTGCCTTTTCCTTTCGGCTATCTTTGTTTTATTTTAGTTAGGGAACTGTGTTTTTCTTTCCGTTTGTCGTATTTGGTTTATTTTAGTTGGGAAGTGTCTTTTATTTTTCTTTTTTTTTTTCTTTTTCTTTCTGCAACCTTCCTCTTTTATTTCCGAAACAAAATAACGAAAATACAAAAACAACAACATAAAATAAAAACATCAATAATGCAGTAGAAGTCATTTCTTCTCGGTGCTTGGTGTCTCGACCATTGGAGCTTTGAGTTTGGCCCTCTGGCTATCCTCTTCCGTGGCTTCACGTACAGTCTCTTGGGGCTCACCACTTGAGCCCCCAAAGATCGCAATCTTAGCTTGAGCGTAACTACTCTCGCGGATCTGTTTGCTTGTGTTTACCCGGTCGGTCTAGGTCCTCCAGCTGCTTTCTCATGTCACGAGAATACAATTCTACCATCTTTGATAGGCTTTTATTCTCGTTCCGCAATACTTCTAGCTGTGTCGATTCACCTCCACTATCCTTGCCCTCTCCCTTTTCAAGCTTTTTATAGCACTCTGACACTCTTCAACCATACTTCGCTCCGCCGCTAACTGACCTTTCAGAATCTCTACCTCATGGGACTTCGCAGTAGGCGATGACCCAAACTTGCAACACATACTGTACTTTGCACGCTCAGTGCCAGGGCATCACTCGTGACCCGGTTGTCATCCCTTGTCCCGAACACACGTATATCTTTAGGAGTCACTAAATTTTTGCCAACTCCAATGGCAACATCGTTGTCCAGGAGTATTGAGTCATTGACAGTCACAGGCCCCCTTGCGGAGGCAAAGTAGGGTACCCATATTGGTGCCGCCGCTTGGCCCCATGTCTGAGTCGGTGGAGCTAGGTTGAGATCCAACGAAAAGGGGTAGGAAGAAGCCATTTGATTTCTCACTTTTTCTTTTTCTTGTTTCTTGTTTCTTTTCTCTTTTGTGTGTTTTTGAGTTTGTGTTTTTCCCATTTTTTTTCTTTCTTATAGATGTAGTCTTTGACAAACCCTAGCCATTGCAGCGTCTAACCATTTTCTGAATCTCCAGCGTTCCTCCAGTCCCACAACCTTCGCGTTTTCCAATTGTACCCAACTCATTTATCATGACTGTGTCTTTTATTAACGAACGCGTTCAGTAAAGTCTTCACACCTTTCCATTAGCCCGTAATTTCCGCTTGTGAAATCTGCGGCGCTTCCATCTGCGACGCGTGTCTCGCTCAGTCTGCCTATGACTAACCAAGAGACGACATTAGGGACCACGTGCCTTCTTTTCAGAAATCCCACCCTTTGCCCTTCCAATTCACGTTTCATCTTAAAAATAAAAATTAAATTAAATTAAAACAATAAATTGAAACGTGTGGGCTTCGGATTTCATTTTGGGTCAAGTTTTACCGTTGTTGGGTTAATTTCATTGTGGGCGTTGGGCTTTCAAAAAAAATAAAATTGGGTTTTAGTTTGCGTAAGACCGTCCGTTTAGGGCTTACCTGTTTTGAGTGTTTTACTGTTTCCTTTTATTTTTTTTATTTTTATTTTTATTTTTTTTATTTGATTGTTTGTTTTGTAATTTTTATTTTTGTAATTAGTTTCTTTTATTTTATTTTTGTATTTTGTGATTTTTATTTGCTTTAATACCTTCATTTGTTATTATGACATTGCTTGTACCTAAATTTTTAAACATTGAGGACAATGTTCATTTCTAGGTTTGGGGGTATTGGAGTTTAGCAAGTAAATTTGGTTTGTTTTAAAATAAAATAAAAAATAAAAAATTTGCTTGTTTTTCTTTTATTTTGAGTCTTATTTTATTTTGTTTTTGAGTCACTTTCCGAACACATATGATGATATTGTGATAAATGTTGCATGACTTAAATGAAAATTGAATTTTATTTATTTATTATTTATTATTTTTCTTTTTGTAACTTTTTATTGTAAAAAAAAAAAGACCTTAAAAAATAAATAAATTTGGCATTGTTCTAGCATGATATGTTTGAAACATTCTTTACACTTGCCATTTGTTTCATAATTTTCCAATTGAAGGATTTGCATGATCTAAAGAATTGTATGAAGCATAAATTAGACTTATATAACCAACCATATAAAGTGAGCTTTTGAGCCTTATACTTCATTTCTTGAGTGTTATACACATACTCTTAATTTCTTGTCATCTAAGTTGTTGTTTGATCTCATTATTCATTGATTTGGTTGAACACTTAAAAGTCATTCATTCTTATGCAATTTGATTCCATGACATTTAAGAAATGATATTAAGGCCCTCTTTGGATCGTTGTGCCTTTCAAGCTAACCTTATGCATGCTTAAGCATGATTTTCCATCGTTAACCATTTTGAGCCTACATGTAAACCTTTTCTTTCATTTAACCAATTATATTTCCTCGCCTTAGCCTGAAAAACAAATATTTACCTTTCTAAGGAACTCATGAGCTTTAATTGGGATGTGTTTTTCATACTAGGTTTGGGAAGAGGTGTTACATTTCAAAAAATATATATATTCACACAATTGGTGAAAGAAAAGAGTAAAGTTGTGATTAAGTGGTGGTTGACTGAATTTCCATTTTTGGGCCTTCAAAATAAATTGGTGGTTGTTCAAGGAATGAGTGAATCATTGTAAATGAAGGTATAAGGAGTTTTGATCGTGTAAAAAATAAATTCTCATTGTGATGATTCGAAGTCTTGTAAATAATTATTTTATGCTCTTATATTTTGAGTTCCTTGGACTTTGTTTTATCCATACCCTTCATTTCTTACTCACCTTACACCCTTGGCCTCATTACAACCTATACTAAAGACCTAAATTGATCTTAAATGTCATGTGATTGAATTGCATACATTTTTCTACTTTTAAGTGTTTGGCATCCTTCTTGAGATCATATTAATGCAAGTTCTTCATCTTTCTATTTCGAGTTAAGTCCTTATGGTTTAACTCTAATTTCATGTTTATAACTGAGTGTTGCATTATAACCCTCTTCCGAGTGATTCATTTGTGAGAGGACAACTTTGGTGAGATTTGAAGTTGAACTTGTGCTTTGTATGATTTTTGAAATTGTGTGAAAACTAAGATTGGGGAATTTGTTGCATTTGGCTATCACACTACTACATTTTGAGCATATTATGTTTTGAACTTTGCCGCCTTGTAAATAATGTCTAAATTGAGCTTTTATTGTTAAAACTTTTAAGTCATGTGCATGAGTCATTTCTCTTCAGAAATGTTCGGGAAGATTGTTTTGAGTTTTATTTTTGTTTTGTTTTTATTTTTATTTTGTTGTTGTTTTGTTTAAGGACTAACAAATTCTAATAGGTTTTCTAACTACTTTGTTTTGTAGAATTAGTCAAACGTTTGTGGGTATTGTATTGTTAAACCCTCAGGAGACACAACTCCTCCTACTAGGGATGCCTAGAGGTTTAAAGGCTTGTTGCATACGCTAAATGCAATCGAGTTACCTACGAAAGTGGTCTAGTTAACTTCTTGTTTTATTTTTATCTTTGTTTTCCTTTTGTTTTGCTCGAGGACTAGCAAAATCTAGGTTTGGGGGTATTTGATCGGTGCATATTTACATATCATTTTGTACCATTTTAACTTATGATTTGGTTAGGTGAATTAAGCCTAAAGACAAGAGGAATTGTTTTCAAATGCAATAGTGTGTTAGGTGAATTAAGTGTTGTAAGTTGGTGAAGTGAGTGTGGTAGGTAAACCTATTGTATAATTCAGATTTTCACTTCCCCTAGGCCTATAAATAGGGAAGTTCTCTAAGCTTGTAAACACACCCCAAGGGGGGAGCTCTCAAACACTTCTCTAGAGCTCCCTTCCCTTCTCTCCCTCAAATTCTCTTAGTTTCCTTTCAAGTTGTCAATTGTTGTAACAAAATGATTTCACTAAATTTTCCTTCAAGTTTTCTTAGTTCCACTTTACTTTTCTTTGTAATGTAAATTCTTTTCTTAAGTTTTCAAGTTGAATTAGTTTCCAAGTTTCAATTATGGTTTTTGTTCTTATTCATTATGCTTATAAGTTAATATGCTAGTTTGAATGATTGATCACCATTTAGGTTTGCATGTTAGCTATCTTGGTTTGAATTAAGAGTATACACCATGCTTTAATTCCAATTGAACTATGAATAGGAAGAGTATGTATGGACATTCAACAACAGGGATTAGATACATGCTTGGTTGTTTAAATTGTTCTTCTATGCTTAATGGGTTCCTAATGCTTAATTTTAGGTTAGACAACAAATGATCAAATTAGGGAATTAGGAACACAAGGTTAGGACCAAACACCATGGCCTAATCATACATTAGCTAGAATCAATCCATTAATCTAATTGAACTTGGGAACTTATCTACTTGAGTTAGTTATTTTCTTTCTTCCTTGTTTTATTTATTTCCTTTTGTTTTCATTTATGTTTTGTGTAGGAAAACTGAGTTGGATCCTTCAATCACCAATCCCTGTGGAATCGACCTCGCACTTACATACGCTAAACTACCAACGGCTCGTGCACTTGCGAGTATCACAAGTTGAGGATGCAGTTGAATCAATTTTGGTGCAGCTGAAATCTACACAACAGACATTCGTGACAAAGTTGGAGGCTTGCTAAGGTGGATTTGGTGGAAAGAAGTGAGGAGGTTCAAGTACAAGATTACTCCAATTTGTTCAAAGATGGGTTTGAGATCTGGGGTTCTTGTAGAAATTGCATGTGGATTTTAGGTATTTTGTTGGAGAAATTTCATGTTCATGAATGATAATATGTTCTTTTGATGAGTATTATTGTTTGCTGGTGGTGCAACCTCTTGGAGTTGCCCACCAGCTGCTCGACGAAATGCTTGAGAAGAAATTGGTGTATGAAATAGGTATTTTGTAATATAGATTGATTGTCCTAGCACTGGAGCTTCTCAGTAAGACATACATAGGTAGGCCTTCATTTATGTTAAATATGTTTTATGCTTTGTGGGCCCTTGTTTAGTTATTGGTATAACGTTTTGCTTTTAATAGCTTTCACTTAGAATGAGGACCGAACTATTTTCTTGTTGTGAAATCACTAATTTTTTTTATATTTGTTCCCGAACTTCCCAAGGCTCCAAAAGTGGTAAGTGGTCCAAAGGTCTCGGAGTTAAAAGCCAAGGTAGAAGCTGAGCAGCATGCCCTTCACCGATTGCAGATGTGCCTCAGAGATGTTTGTAATAGGTTAGATAATCTTTACTATGTTCTTGTCCCTTTTTGATGATTGGTGTATCTTCTTATTGGTTACTTGCATTTTCCCTTGGTTTACAAAGAGAGAATTTAATGAACAATTTGGAAACTGTACCATTGTAATTTTTTGTAATACTTCCTCAGTGTTTTCCTTTCCTCTTTTGTAAGAACTATCTTTTTTTTACTTGAACTAAGAAATTGAGGCTGATGTTTAGTGAAGCTTTTTCTTTTTTGTTGGCTTGCCTCATGTTATTTGGAATAGGGGTTGTTTGGCTTATGACATGAGAATGATTCATTATATATACAAAATTTATCTCTACTTATATACATTTTTTCCCTATGCTGCAGACTTTTATATGATAAGAGGTTTGGTGCTTTCCACTATCCTGTGTCAGAGGAGGATGCTCCAAACTATCGCACAATCATTCAGAACCCTATTGATGTGGCTAAGCTGCTGCAGATTGTAGCTAGGCAGTACATTCATCTTCTTCATTCCTGCAAGATGTTGATCTTATAGTTTCCAACGCAAAGGTGTGTGGTGCTTGCTGTAGTTTTTAACTGTTAATTTATAATAATTGCAATGACATCTGATAGACTGAGAGGACTAAGGAGGTTGGCCATTTCATTTTGTTCTGTTTTTGTAATCATGACATGTTATTCTGTTTGAGGTTGTGTTCTGTTCTTTGATGTCTTGTGATGTGGCATTTCTTTTTCCTTAGGTTTGTCAAATGTTACCTTATTTGATATGCTGGTTGATTTTAACTTTTGCTGGTTATGAAATATTCAGTGGTATATTGGATATTAGATCTGTTACAGGTACTTTTCCATGCTCCTTGTATGAAGAGAGAAAAAATAACTTCCTTGTGTCTGGAGGACCTAACTAGAGAGTTTTTCTTCCTTCTTTTGTTCAGATTTCGGTGACACACCATATGAGGCAATTAAAGTGTACAAAGGGAAGAGAGTAATTGTATCCAAGGGAGAACCAGGTGCAAACTGGAGAGTGTACAAGCTTGTGTCTTATTGTGCCAGTGGAAAAATGTGCAAGAAGGCAGCTAACTCACACACCCAAGAATAAAGTGATGAAGTTCAGATAGAATGCAGAGGAAAATTGGTGATGATCAATGTATAGCTCTCTATACATATGGAGAACTTGACTTAAAGGATAATTAGGTATAGGAATTTTGGTGTATTATTGTAATTAGGCTTGCAGCTTGCAACTAGCTGCCCTAGAGTACTTTGACTTTCATTTTTTAGATTTTATTTTGTTATATTGTACCCTTGATATTCTATTTATGAAAGAAGCAATTTTTGAGTATATATATATATATGTATGGTGTGGGTAATAGCATGTTGGAGTATATATTTCTGATACCATTGGAAACAAGACAAAAAAGAAGCTAAAATGTAAAATTACTACGTCACTTTTACAGTTAATAACCGTTGTCTTAGAGTTAATAGATGATGTTTTTTCAACAAATCCGACGTCTTTTTATATAATAAATTATTAATGATCATACATCTAAACAACGACGGTTTTTTGGTCACCGTCGTCTTTACATCTAATAGACGACAGTTTTTCAAAAAACCGTCGTCTTTACCTATAATAGACGACAATTTTGAGAAAAAGCGCCGTCTTTACAAATAATAGACGACGGGGATTTACTGTCGTGGTTTTATGCATCAAAAGATGTTGGTCGATTTCACGACGGTTGAAAAACCGGATACACGATGGTGGATTGCCGTCGTCTATTGCGATTTTTGTAGTAGTGAGTTATCATACAACACAATCTCCATGTCCAATAGGATAAAGCCCAACGAGGCTAGAATTCAAAATTCCTATTTAAAGCCTATTCTAACATCACGTGTCGTTTAAATTAATTCCATAATTAATTTTTTCTTAACCAATTAACTAAGCTTAATTGATCTCTTCAATTCATCATCTCCATAACGGTTTCTCAAATAACTCAAGTTTAACGGTATGCGATCCATTAGGTTCTAATTAGCAAGGTCGTGGGCAATTAGAACTCTTCGTAATTGATTGTGAATTAAAACCCCTTTTTAATTCTCCATATTAGTTAGGATCATTAGTCCTTAGGGCTTCCACCATCCATGACTGACACGTAGCAGTATGTTATGGATATCCAAGCTAAGTAGAATAAGTAGAGAACCTATTCAGTTGGAATTACAATGAAATACGGTCCTTCTCTATTACAATGCTCTTAATCTCATTACTAGGGCATGGTGCATGTCAAACTCCTAATGAGATTGTCGCGTAATATATGATTTGTATTAGTATGACAAGAACATCCTTCTAGGTCATACCGAAACTCTAATAAGAGATTTGCTTAATCATATCTTCCGAGCATTCTCCTTCTTTACTGAAGGATAGAGATTCCATGTTGTACACTCACATGTCTCCATGAGTCAATCGAGAATCCCAACAATGCTTGTGCCACATTCGTGATTAGGACATGTCCTTAAAGCATTATCAAAGATCCACAACCTTCCCACAAGACAACCATGGTGCCTCAAGTCCAAGGACTAATTTACATTATTAAAACTTGGAGTTTCTTGTTTGACATATAAGTAAAACTTCCATACAAGAAACTCTTGTTTGATCGCGTTAGTGAACTCATTCTCTATTGAGCACCTACATACTTGTCGTAGTGTCTCTACACGAATGAATTAGAGACCAATCATCCTCCCAATCGAGAAGACATAGCATGTACCGGTATTTCCGGATTGTCAGTGCCCATTTAAGGTATGAGGATAATAAAGGAAATTTCTCCTGAATGTAACTTCCTTAGATTACTTTCTCTCTATCTCACATCCCTTGGACTTATTGTTTAAGCATGTGTAACTGTTAATGAGACATTTACTAATAAACAATAAACTTCCCCTTTAAGACGATTGAACATAAACCTAATACATGAAATATCCTTAAAAGTGTTAGATATATGCCCTAGAAGCCAATACAAAAATGGATAATTTTAAGGAAATAATATATAATAATAAAAGGGGCAAGAATGTTGCTTTAGAT
The DNA here is from genome assembly GCA_018703695.1 of Prunus fruticosa. Classification (NCBI taxonomy): domain Eukaryota; kingdom Viridiplantae; phylum Streptophyta; class Magnoliopsida; order Rosales; family Rosaceae; genus Prunus; species Prunus fruticosa. Next base: position 80,325 of record CM031923.1, on the reverse strand, counting down.
ACATAATGTACACAAAGTAACAAGTCTATGGATTAAGATATAAATGGAAAGTAGTCTAAAGAAGTTAGATGCACGAGACCTTTCCATACATATGAATATCATATCCTAAAATGTTCCTGGTCATAGGATCACTAATTGGACAATGGTGACCCACAAAGACTGGTACACATTATGTTTGCTCAATTGGGAGGATGACTAGTCTCAAGTCATTCATGTAGAGACACTGAGACAGATGTGTAGGTGCTCTATAGAAGATGGAGTCTACTGAATGCGGTCAACTTTAGAATTCTTCTATAGAAGTCTTACTCACAAGTGTCAAACAAAGAATTCTAAGTTGTGATAATGCAAATTAATCCTTAGACCTGAGACATCATAGTTGTCTTGTGTATATGTTGTTTCTCTTTGACAGCACTATACGGTCGTATCAAAATGATGTGATTTAAAGGTGTCCCTTAGGATTCTCAGCATGTACGCAGAGAGAGGTGAATGTATAACAAGGAACCTCTACTCTTAGTAAAAAGAGAGAATACTCTGAAGATATGATTTGTGAATCTTTGGCCAAAGTATTGGATGAAAATTGAAACAAGAACGTTTGCAATTTCATCAAATTGAATAATATAATCTAGAGATGTTATATTAGGGATTTTGACACAAGTTTACCATATCCCAAAAATATGACACAGAGTATTGAATTAGAGAAGGATCGAATTGCATTGTAATCACAAATTGACTATGTTCTCTAAATGAATTCTTTTCAGCTTAGGTAGTCATGACATACCTGCTAGGTGTCACTCATGGCTTGTGGAAGCCCTATAAGGACTAATTATAATTAGCCTTCATCAATATGGAGAATTGCATGGAGGATACAATTCACACTTGATTCAAAGTGAATCATTCGTACCCACTGCCTCACTAATTAGAACCTATAAGATCGCACACCGAAAAGGAATTGATTGGGAAATTAAGAAGAGAATGAATGATTTTGTGACTTGGTCAAAGTCAATATTAAAGTCAAAGGTCAAAGTCAAAAGTGAAAGGTCAAAGGTCAAATGGTTGACCCGATACTTGACACGGTCAACTAAAGATGACTTGGACCAACACTCATTAGACAAGTGAGTGATTGAATTAGTCAAGTCACTAGAGTAATTTTTTTTGGTAAACAAGAGGGGATAAACCCCGAACACAACAACAACTAAAAGGAAACAGGACAAACTAATCTAGCTTTCACTACACCAATAATATCATCAAGGAGAAGGGAACCAATCCAAACAGGAGCTTCGTCAAAATAAAGGATGCCCAGATCTAAGTTGTAACTCCAGTTTGCCAACTCGTTAGCCACACTATTTCCTTCTCTGTATATATGAAGGCGAGTGCAATTATCAAAATGCTTCAAGAGAGTACAACAAGCACTAATTAGGGAAGCAAAGGGGTGGTGAGCCAAGCCATCAATGTTTTTGACTAGATGGACGACCACAGCAGCATCCATTTCAACAATAAGGCGGGTTATACCTTTAGTCAAGTCACTAGAGTAATTAAATTGATTAGATTAATTTAATTATTCAATTAAAGTTATGAAACTTTAATTAAAGGTCCCATATGACTTGAAAATTCAAAAGGGATCTGACCATATAGACTTAGGCACATATATGACACATTATAGGATTAATGTGTTGGACCAAGATAGCAAAAGATGACACACAACGGGAGGGGGGGGGGGGTGTGGCTACACTAGGGTTTGGGGACATTTTTGATCCTATAAGTGTGTAGCTATGGAATCCTATCATCCTAGGGTTTTCAAGTTGGTGAAATTGGAAGAGAGAAAACATCAAGCTCTCTCTCCCTAACCCCTTCAATCTATCACATCAAGTGAGGGTGCTAGCACCACTCTTCACTTCTTGTCTACTCATTCTCTCATCCCATTCAATCCTTGTTGAAGAGCTTTGGGGAGGTGCATATCTTTGTATCTATTTGGAGAGCTACAAGGTGGAGAATCAACATCAAAGGGCAACAACAAAGGGACCAATCCCTCTACTTGAACACCATTCTTGGTTTCAAGATTTGCTTCAAGGGTTTGAATATCTTATCTTTTTCTCAAATAGAATTTAGAGAGTCTTTTATGCACACTTTCATAGACTTATAAAGATTGGGACCAAATGTGACTTGCATGAATCCCTAGTTTATTTAATGCTTCCGCTCTTACTTTGATTTCATATTAGATATGACATGCTAGGTGATTTATACTCTCAAAGTTTGGTTGTAGAGTTTTTTGAAATCTCTACACAACACCATTCCCACAATATTCCCTTCAAAACATTGGGGTTCATAGTGTTAAAAGGCAATTTGGACGAAAATTCCCTTAAGTGATTTATTGTGGTTTTATTTCATAAGCATACACAGCAGTCCTTCACAACCATTGATGCAGCACCACAAGGCACCATTCCAAATGAAGCCTCACGATTGAATCGTACATGCTAGCATGCACCAGCTTGCAAATACCAAATATATACGACTCAACCTATGCTCAGCATATTCTCTTCCTAAACGGCTACCTTAGCTGGTCCTTATCCATCAGTCCCTTCTATTCCATTCTAGAATGTTTGTAAAACTTGTCTATAAATGCATTCATTTATTCATTGTGTAATACATAGAGTGAAAATATATAATACATCGAGTGAAAATATATAATACAAAAACTTCTTTATTGCCTTCTCTGCCTCATCTTTGTCTCTGCATTCCTTTTCTCTTTATGGTATCAGGCCTTTCTCCTACCTTACGGTACCCCTATTAATATGTCTACGTCAAACGACTTTCAAAATCCATTTTCAGCAACTGCCACCCCTACCTCTGACCTCTATTCCCTATCTTTTCCTACTGTGTCTTCACACAATGTCCCCACTCTCATGCCAATCAAGCTTCATCGAGACAATTACATGTTTTGGAAAGAACTTTTCATTCCTGTATTGCAAAATTATGATATGCTTAGCATTCTTGATGGCTTAGCTCCTACTCCCCCACGTTTTCTTTCTCTTCCTAACCGCTCTCTCTCTCCCACGGAAAATCCTGCCTTTACCCTATGGACAAGAAAAGACCGTACCTGCAAAATTTGGCTTCATGCTTCTCTCTTTGAAAGCATTCTGCCCTATGATGTTGGTTGCCCCACTGCTAAAAACCTATGGCTCACTCTAGAAAAGAGGTTTGCCAACCTCACACGCTCTCATGTCCTCCAACTTAAATCACGCCTTCAAACCCTTAAGAAAGGCTCTGCCTCCATGCTTGACTATCTCAAATCCCTTAAACGCATTGTCGACAGTCTTGCTGCTAGTGGTGCTCCTTTGGACACCTCTGACTTTCTTACTCATGCTCTCCATAGTCTGCCTTCTAATTACAATGCCTTTGCCACCTTTATTCGTGTTCGCTTTTACCCCATTCACCCAGGAAGAACTTTATGGTCTTCTCCTCAGTGAGGAAATTGCTGTTGAAAATTGCCTGACTCACATCCCACCCTTTGATTCCCACCTCCATGCCTTTCACACCTCTCAATCCTCTGCCTCTTTTACTTCCCCTCCTCAAGCTCTCAACATATCTTCTAAGTCCTCGTTCCCACTCTTCTTTCTCTTCCTCTCGGCCAAACAACTTCACTCCTTATCCTCACACTAAAACTCCATGTTTTCCCGCAAACCAAAATGCCAAATACGCTCCAAACTTGGCCACTCTACCCTTACATGCCACCAATGCCTAAACATGGATTTTCAAGCACCAACACCACCATCTTCCCTTACTCAAAACACTTCCTCCTCCATCCTTGACCCCTACAACCCATTTGCCTCCTTCACCTCTTTCACTCCTCCCTCAGCCTCCACCACCACTTGGTATGCCGACTCTGGTGCCACAAATCATATCACCAACAATCTTGGAAATCTCTCTATTTCTTCTCCTTATCAAGGTAATGAAAGTGTCACTGTGGCAAATGGTCAACACATGCCTATCTCTCACACTGGTAACTCTACTCTATTTTCATCTGCCTCTTCTTTTCAATTTAATGACATTCTTCATATTGCAAATCTCTCACACAACCTTCTCTTTGTCCATCAATTTGTTACTGATAATGTTGTTTAATTATGTTAACTCGCAAGTGTACGTGCCAATCAGTAGTATAGTAAAGACAAGAACGAGGTCGTACCCACGAGGACTGAGAAGTTCAAATTAGTTATGTACTTAGATTACCGAATTCAAGAAGTTAGGAAGTTAAGTCTAAAACAGAATTTAAAGTGAGAGTGATTGTGATTGTGATTGTGAAAGGAAATGAACAAACTGAGATTGCAAATGAAACAAGTAAACGAGTGCAGCAAGGGTGGTTTTGAAGATTGAAAAACAGATTTGGAGACTAGGGCATTCGATTCACCATAACAATTGAATTCCAGGTTATAAAGATTCAAGTGACAAGTCTAATTCAGATTCAAAGATTGATTCTAGCTAAAGTATGATTAAGCCATGGTGTTTGGTCCTAACCTTGTGTTCCTAATTCCCTAATTTGATCATTTGTTGTCTAACCTAAAATTAAGCATTATGAACCCATTAAGCATAGAAGAACATTTTAAACAACCAAGTATGTATCTAATCCCTGTTGTCGAATGTCCATACATACTCTTCCTATTCATAGTTCAATTCGAATTAAAGCAGGGTGTATTCTCTTAATTCAAACCAAGATACACAAATCAAAATGGTAGCTAGGCATTCTGATCAGCATATAGGCAGGTATGCAAAATGAATAAGAACATGAATCATGAATCAAACTTGAAACTTGAACTTTATAAACCCAGAATATTCATGTTAGGTTACATCAAAGCCCTAGTTATGGATTTAGTTACTCATAATGGAAAAGAGACTTGAACAGAAATGAGAAAACATAATGAATGCAATAAGAGTAGAAAAACCCCTTTTCTGAAGTTCTTGTGGTGTCCAAGGCTTCTCCAAGTGCTTCTCCACTTCTAATGCTTCTCCAAGAGCTTCCCCACTTCTAGAAAAATGTATGAAGGATATGGAGGTGATTTGGGATGAGTTTGAGTGAGTGGTGATGGCTAAGAAAGATGAAATTCATAGGAAGATGGAAGAGAGGTTTTCTGGAGTTGTTTTGGTGGTTTGAGGCTGTTTAGAGCTTTGGATTGATTTTCTGGAGTGTTTGGGGTTGTGAGAGTGTTTGAGGATAATTTCTGAATGTATTGGGAAAATGATGGAAGTGTTTGAGGGATGATGGAGTGAAGGATGGCTGAATTGTGGGGATGTGAATCCCAAGCTTGCACCTTGAATCTGGAATTGAAGAGGTATTTATAGGGGGGGGGGGGGAAGTGAGAAATCAGAATTGAATATAGCAATGACCTAACACACTTGCATTAGATAATCAGAATTGGTTGTTGCACTTCACCAACAAATCCCACCAGCAGCCATAGCTCATCATCATGTCAGCATGACCAAGCTTCCATCCAGAAACCAATAGCTCATCCTCATGTCAGGACATGACCAAGCAAGCAATGAGCTCATCTGTAAGTCAGCATGATGTGTCTTTTGATGGGCTCACGGATTGGGCTTGGATTAATCAATTGATAAGCTTGAGCTATCCATCTTCAAGTTCAGAATGTCTTCTTTCCAAGCACACGTGAATTGGCCCAATCCAATCATAGATGAAAAAGATATGTCCAAAATGAATTTGTAACTCAGTCTTCAGCTTTTACACATTGTTTTCACCATTTTACTTCAAATGCCTCAAGTGATACCTAGAGCTCAATGAACTGAATGACAAACACAAAAGAGGTTAAAAGCACAAGGTTAACTCAAAAACATAACGAAATCATAAGCTAGAAGGGTACAAAATGATATACAATTGTGAACCGAACAGATAACAATTGTCACATTATATTCACTCATTCTTCTTGTATCGTCAAGGACAACACCACGAGGACAACTCTCTATCAAGGCCCTACTAAGGGACATCTCTACCCCATCAAGCTTTCAACTTCTCCCTCTCCTCTCACATGTTTCAGCAGTCAAGTCTCTTCCATTCTATGGCACCAACGCCTGGGCCATCCCTACAATCAAGTCCTTATGCAGCTCATCTTTAGCAAACAACTTCCAACCACACCTACATCTGCCATTTTATCCTTCTGTTCCTCTTGTCAATTAGGAAAAAGATCAAGCTTTCTTTCTCTAAATCATCATGTACTACAAATTCTCCTTTGGAATTAATGCATTCTGATTTAAGGGGGCCCTCTCCAATAGCTTCAATTTCTGGCTTCAAATACTATATTATTTTTATTGATGATTGGTCACGTTTCTCATGGCTTTATCCTCTTCACAATAAGTCAGATGCACTCCATGCCTTTAAAATTTTTAAAACCTATGTCGAAAACCTGCTTGACAAGAAAATAAAAACACTTCAATGTGATAATGATGGTGACTATACAAGCTCAACATTCAAAACCTTTCTTTCCAATCATGGCATATTTCAACGATTTTCTTATCCACATACACCCAAGCAAACTAGTTTAGCTGAAGGAAAACACCGCCACATTTTAGAACTTACTAGGACTTTACTTGCTCAGTCTTATTTACCTTTACAGTTTTGGGTTCGAAGCTTACAAACCGCGGTATATCTCATCAATAGAATACCGTCGTCTGTCCTTCACAAAATTTCCCCTCTTCAAAAACTATTTCATAGCAAACTTGATTATTCATTCATGTGTGTCTATGGATGCGCATGTTATCCTTGGCTAAAACCATATGCCCCTCACAAATTGGCTTTTCAAAGTCAACCATGTGTCTTTATAGGCCGTGGTCTAACTCACAAAGGATACAGATGTTACAATCCAATCACTGGTAGAGTCTACATTTTCAGACATGTCATTTTTTATGAAAGCTCATTTCCCTTTCACAACAACTTTCCCTTGTCTCAATCAATCTCTAATCCTACAGTTTCCAACACTCCAACCCTACTTCCTCTACCCATTTTTTCACCCTTTAGCCCTTTTCCCTTCTCACATACTTCACCCCCATGTCTCAATCTCCCCCCCCCCCCCCCAACTCTCTTCCTCCTTGCATTCTTCTCCAGCTCAGAATTCTCCAACCATTCCTTCCTCATCTCTACCTACCAATTCCTCACCCACTTCTCCATCCACCGATCCTTCATCTATCCCACCAAATTTGTCTATCCCTATTCATATACCTCTCTCCACCAATACCCATCCAATGGTTACAAGATCCAAAACTGGGTCTCTTAAACCATGGGCTCTCTCCACCAAACATCCCCTTCTTTGTGCTTTGTCCACCACCACCCAAATACCAACTCCCACGCACCACTTTCAAACAAGCCTCTAAAACCTCTCAATTGCAGCAGGCAATGTGTGAGGGAATTCAATGCCCTCCAGCAAAACCGAACTTGGACCCTTGTCCCCTAATTTCATCCTTCTCAAAACCTCATTGGATGCAAGTGTGTCTGCGTGTGAAATAAAAATCTAATGGCTCTCTTAACCGGTTTAAAGCAAGACTTATGGCTAAAGGTTTCCACCAACAAGAAGGTTTAGATTACAATGAAACATTCAGTCTCGTTGCTAAGCCTACTACCATCCAACTCATTCTTTCCCTAGCTGTCCAAAATGACTTGGTAGGTTACACAATTGAATGTCTCCAACGCCTTTCTTCATGGTCACCTTCAAAGGATATTTTCATGGTGCAGCCCCCTGGCTTTCTTGATTCCACCAAGTCTCAGCATGTTCACAAACTGAAGAGATCTCTCTATGGCCTGAAACAGGATCCTAGAGCTTGGTATGAGGAGCTATTTCACTCTCTTCTCTCTCTAGGTTTCAGTGCTTCAACTACTAACACCTCTCTATTCATCAAGGCAGATGCCTCTATCACCTTTGTCCTTGTCTATGTAGATGACATCCTTATTATAGGTAGCTCCCCCTCATTCTGCAACTCTCTCATTACCCAACTTGGTCTTCAATTCTCTATGCAAAACCTTGGCTCCTTGCATTACTTTCTTGGAATTCAGTTTCACCGCACCCCCACCTCTCTTTTCCTCCCCCAATCCAAATATACACTTGACCTTCTTACCCGTGCCTCTATGGTTGATTGCAAGCCTTGTTCATCTTCAACCTCTCCTACCAAACTTGACATTGAATCTGGAATGTTCCTACCTAACCCTAACCTCTATAGATCACTGGTTGGTGCACTTCAGTACATTACCCTGGACTAGACCCGACATTGCCTTCGCCGTTAATCAAGTGTGTCAACATATGCATATAGCTAGAACTCCCCACCTCATTTCTGTTAAGAGAATTTTGTGGTATCTCAAGGGTAGGGTTTAGAGGTAGAAGATCTATAGAAACTCCTAAAGTTAACTCAAAGGTACCTGTAACCTAAGGTATTCTCTCTCTCACAGCCATGTCGCAACTGCCCATGCCTCTACCTGGGACTTACTGTTTGGACTCTAGGACTTCCTACCCGACTTTTGAGAGATAGGACCCGAAGAAATAAATAACTCTAAAATAACTGTTTGGAATAACTGGGAGACTGCTAACTCCTAAGACCTAAATCAGCCACTTGGGCGATATGAGTAGCAGACCTAGAACTGACTCCTTCAACTCTTACGGCTTTGATACCAAGAAGGGGAAGAACCAAAGACACAGACTAAGAAGAACAGAGAAGAGAGAAGAGACTTAGATGAGACCAGGAAGGGGGAAATAACCAAATAACACAATTGGAATAATTCAAAATATAATTTACTTAAAGTGTACGGGGGAAGATAACCAAATAGCACAATTGGAATAATTCAAAATATAATTTAATTAAAGTGTAAATGCATAAAATTCTTATCTAAGAGATAGCATGAATGAAAATATAATTAATCATTTAAAATAATGCTTAGGAATGAAAATAGGATTATTATGAATTTCACTTTTAATAACTTAGTGAAACTTGAAGTTTGAACACTTACAGAAATCCTTGAAAGATTACTATGAGCAATGCTACAAAAACCACGCACACTCAGCTCTCTCAAGTGTTATCTCAGGTTTTGGAAGGCTGAGAGAACTTTGAAATCTGAAAGATAATTCAAGCTTGAAGATACAAATGACTCCGGGCTTCTACTTAAAGACTTGGCATACAAAAGAAGACAAAATAACTTTTGAATTAACTTCTACTTTTACTCTTCAGGGTAGGCTGCTTTAACTTGGGTGAAACCGCTTTAACTCTGCTGCTTTTGACTTGGGTGAAACTTCTTTGTCGGGACATCTTTTGCTTTAACTCAGGCATCTTGCTTTAACTCTTGCTTTCGACTATTTTGTTGAAAGGCTTAGTCTTCATTTAAATCATAGGGGTCTTGACTGTTGGGGTAGTCGGACCACCTGGGCTTTGGCTTTTGACTAAAAGGCCAGCTTGGCTTCTGACTTGAAGATGACTCAGATTTTGGACTAGCATCATCACTATCTTCATCATTCATTTGGGTAACTTGGGCAAGGATTTGTTCAGCTAACTCTTTTAACTCTTTTTTGGATTTTCCTTGAAGGGAGGCATTGGAACTGCGGGGAAGCAGTTTCGACTGGATTGACTGGCGTCCTGGAGGGGAGGAAACTCTGTGTTGACGTGGTAAATGATTCTGCGACGCCGAACTTATCCCACCATTTTACTCGGAGAGTGACGAGATAAAACTCTGGTATCCCAATGAACTTGATAATTCCATTTCATAATCCATGGGACTTTGTATTTGGCTACCAAATGGAGAAGTGAAGGGAAAAACTTGTCTAATTTTTGTAACTTGTATTTTTTACCAAAGTAATTAATTGATTGTTGGAGATTAACTGGAATGATTTCCCAAAGGGGCCCATGGATATTCCACCATTGGAGAAACCAGAAAGCAAATTGACTATTAAACTTGGCATCAAAATTTATGAACCATGAGTGACTAAAATCAGGATGCTGGTGGAAGAAGATTGTATACCAAGAATCGATATAATCACCATAATTGTAAGTAAGGCCTGATTGGACGGGTAACTGGTCATAAGGATTTTGACTCAAAACTTGAGGCATAAGAATTTTGACTCCAAAAGGGTGGCATTAGTTTCTTTATCTTTAATTGGCTTAATATCAATTGACTGGGTTTCATAGAGAATATCTCTGTAAAACTTGATTGACTTTGAAGGGTGACTTGAAAAGTAATGAAGATTAGGAGGGAAGAATTTCTTAGCAAATTTTAACTGGGTCAGAAAGCTCTTCATAGATTGACTTGACTACAAAAAGGGTGCAATGACTCTTGGAAGCATAGGGAGACTTCTTGTAATTAATTGGAGTGACTGGGCTTTGTACCTGTAAGGCGGATTAACTATGAAAGGATCATAACTGGAAACTAAAGCTAACTGGTAATTTGGGCGTAAAGAACCTGGCATAAGAGGGTTGAATCTGTTGCTAATTGGAATTGGGGAATATCCCGGAAAGGGATGACCTGGGAAGATGACTCCTGTTTGATTGGCATCATGGTAGCTGGGAGGATTCTAGGTTGACTCGGGTGACTGCTTTGGGCTTTGTGTTTGTCTTTGGACATTTTTCTAACTTGTAGTCCTGCAAGAATTCTCTGGTAAGAAAATCAGGAATATTGTTTTCACTTCCTCTCAAATATTCTAACTCAAAATAAAAAACACTCAGAATAGCTTGCCATCGTGCAAAAATCTGTTTTGATGCAATATTTTTCACATCTTTTTCTAAAACATGTTTTGTAGATTTGCAATCAACTCTAACTAAAAACTTTTGATTTAGAAGATCATCTTGAAATTTACTAATGCATAATACAATAGATAAAATTCCTTTTTTAATATATTATAATTACTTTGTGACTTGTTCCAGATACCGAAATGGAAATGGACAATTTGCTCAGGTGACCCAAGGGTGACTCTTTGCTTTAGGATACCACCATAACCAGACTCAGAGGCATCTGTTTCAACAATTTTGAAAGAATTAACTGAAGGAATACCAAGGCATGGGAGTGACTTGACATGGATTTTGATTTGTTTAACTATACTGGACCATTAGTTTTAACTATCTACAAGAACTTATGTAAGTGCTTCCAGTGCTACTCAATTGACTCAGAAAAAATGAGAACATCATTTATATAAACTATGGAAAATTGACTGTATTGATTAAAAATTTCATTCATTATATTTTGGAATTCACTCAGCTCATTTTTTAATCCAAAGGGCATGACATTCCATTCGTAATGACCGAAAGGGTTACGAATACAGTTTTGTATCTATCTAACTCTTTAACTTGAATTTGCCAAAAAACCACTCTTCATATCAAATTTACTAAAGATAGCTGCGTTTTCTAATATGTTAACTAAGTCTCTTTTATTAGGAATTGGGTACCTAATCCATTCTAAAACCGAATTAAGAGGCTTGTAGTTGATAACTAGGCGAGGGGCACCTCTTTCTAACTCAGCATTTTTCTGAACATAAAATGTCCGACAAGACCAAGGTGACTTGCTTTTCCTAACTATTCCTTTTTAGATTAACTCGTTGACTTCTTGTTTACATAATTCCATTAACTCTTGACTCATTTTAATTGGACGGGCTTTGGTTGGAATATTCTTTTCACTAAATGACCTGACATAAGGTAAGGAAACGACATCATTGGGCATATCAAAACAGACTTCATTTTTTAACTTTTCTTCAAATTTACTAATTTGTGACTGGAGTGACTTATCTGCTAACTGTTCTTCTACTCGTTAAAACTTAATTTCTTCTTTAAGAAAATTAACTTGTTTACCTTTATTCTGAATTAATTTAACGGACTTAGAAACTACTGAATTTTGGAGTAACTTAAGACTATGTAACTCTGGTTTAGTTAGGAATTCAAGTTTAACTCTTTCTCCTAATTGACTTGAGGTGACTCCATCGTATTCTACCTGGAAAGGGTAGAGTAGTGAGATAAAAGATAAACCTAAAATTACTTCTTCCGTGATATCCTAAATTAGAACAAAGGATGTCTTAAAGCATATTTTATTTTGACATACGTGGGCTTTGGGTAACTCGTATTTTAACTTCAAGGCTTTACCTTACGCGCTGTTCCTAAGACTTCTTTTGACTTCTTATAATATTGGGTTGGAACTAGACCTTCTTGGATACAATTTAAATCGGCTCCTGAATCAAATAAGGCAACTGTGTTTAACTCAAATTCGTTAATGAAAATACTAACTCGAGAATACCATTTCCTAAAATTGATTTGTTTAATTAACTTGAGTACTTTGTTACTTTTATTACTATCTAGGACTAGGTTCTGACTTAGAACTAGATTTTCCAAAGGGATTACTAGGCTCTGCTTTGGATTCTAAAAGGCTAATTAGATCTGCTTGATTTGATAATTTTCAGTTTGTAATTTTTGACTCATTTGTTTTAACTCTAAGATCTCTTTCTTAACCGTTTTGACTTCCAACTTGAGATCCTGAAGGGTGACTTCTTTCTTTTTACTAAACCTTTCTAAGGTGGCGTTAAGACTTATCTTGGGAGGCGTAGGAGAAATAGACTCTTCTTGAATTATGACCTTTCTAAGTTTTCTAAGATACTCAAATTTTAACTCGGGATCCTGAACTTTACTAATTAACTCGATTAGTAATTCTTCTTGTTCTTCTTGCTTAGTGAGGACACAGATTGATTTACTTAAGACATTACAACATTTGTCTTTGCAACCTAATTGAACTGTGGGTGAGCTTGACTGGGAGTTATTTGAACTATAGCTATCGGAATTAACTGAAGACATGTGGGCTGACTCAGAAGCTAACTTTAACGTTTAATTGTATCTTTAACTTTGTACTCATTAGCGAAGTGACCGAATCTTTTACATTTAAAAAATTTAACTTTACTTTTGTCTGTTTTTTTTTTCTTAAAGTGACTCTTTTTACTTTGTTGATTACCTTTTGACCATTTCCTTTTTCTGGGCGTAAACTTCTTTTTACTATAAAATTCATCATTATTTCTAAAAGAATTTGTCTTCCGGGAATAATGGCGACTTTTACTAAATCGTCTATCATGACTTCTTTTAACTTGTCTGGACTGCGGGACCATTGCTAAACCATACTGTTCGCAAAAAATTACCTAACTCATATTTGGTATTGTTTCTGTCGGCTTTAATTGATTTTCCTATTTTTAACTCGCCACACATTTTCATACCAACTTGGTGGTCACCCGTTTTGATTTGTTTCCTGTGATGGTAGGGTAAAGTTCCCCATTAATCCAAAGACCATGTTTGGTCAATAAATTAACTTTCCTTGTGTGTCGAGCGTGCCACCGCTAGCGATAAAAATCCTAGCGAACTTCTTTAAAAATAGATAACTTGCGCCCCAAGTTACTAATCTTTGAACAAGCGATTGTGAATTTGGGTGAGGAATATCTCCCCAGGAAGTTCTTTTCCTGCCTCAGACCGGTGAGGACTTCACAATCTTTCATAGTGTAAAACTGGTAGTTCCTGCCCAGAATCAATAACAACAGAGTAAACCGCTTTTAGGCAGAACTCCCCTTTACAACGCTCAAAAAGGGAAAACTAACTATAAAAAGACAAAAAGCAGGTTGTGCTTCCATGTCTGCCTGGGTGGATGCCTCCGTTCTCTGGGCTGGACCCGGGTATGCCTGGGCTGGACTGGATCTTCGACAGCTTCAACTGTTGGATTTCAACTACAAATCGATACCAAAGCTTGAGTTTGGCAGAGAGCTTTAATCTATTTCAAAGCCTTGGAAGGCTTTTGGATGGGCAGAACTTGGACTTCTCCAGTCTGAAAGGGCAAAAGTGGCTGGACTTAAGCTTGGGACTGGACTGTGGTACCTGTGCTGCTTGGTCAGGGCTCTCCATAAATTTGTTGAGGTTTTCATATTTGTGAAAAAACTCAAACTCTGCTTGTCTTGGCTTTGCTGAACCAATTTGTAACGAGAAAATCTCGTTTTGCTGTTTTGTATACTGGGATTTAAATCAGAAGTAGTGTTCTAACTGTCTTTGCTGGAAAAAACGGATGATTCTACAAGCTTGTTGTGAAGCTTTTGAAATTGAAGTGTTTCAGATTCTGGATTTGTTTGAATCTGTTTGAAAATTTTGAGATCAAGTGATCATTTTGAGTGTTTGTCTTTTGACTGCAGTTTTTCGGTTGAGTTGATTGTGTCCCGCTCTGTTCACTCTCTCTTGTAAGAAAGGGAGTTCTATCCATTTTCTGGCAAGCAAGCATTCAACCATCAGTTCCTGAAGTGATCATTTCCCTGTATTTTGACGGGGCGCCATCCCCTTCTCCCAATTCAACTGCTTTTGCAAGAGTCTGAAGCTTATGATGGTAAGTTCTCAGTTTTTGAACAACTCCCGTGTTTCTCGCTTATCTTCTTTTCATAGAAACATAGTATGTTTATCCCTTAAAAATGGTGCCATTTTGGAGCAGAGAAAATATCTCTGGATAAATAAAAACGGGTTTTGATCTCTTTGGCAGGCGGGTTTGGCAGAGTTTTTTTAGAGATGTTCTTTTAACTGCCTTTGTTCAATCCAGCCGAAATTGTTGACTTTTTCAAAACAAAGGTCACGTGAGTCCGTTTCCCTTGTGGGCTTCTCTTCTTTTCTTTCCTTAAAAAGTTGCCAGGTCCATTTTTGGTTTCAAGCCCAATTTTCTTTTCGGTTTTGATTGCTTTCCAGCCTCAATATTTGGGCCAAGTGTATTGCTTCGGCCCGTTTATTTTGATAATGGGTTGGGCGCGTCGATGGGCTGAGTGTATCAATTTTCAAGGTCCGAACAGGTGGCCTGTTAAAAAAAAAAATGATGTGGGCTTTTGACTTTGGACTGGGCGCGTTATTTTTAGGCCCAAACAATGCCCCTATTAAGTCTGAATCATTTTTTAAACGTTTCCAGACTTAATGATTTCGACTATTAATTTGTGCGCGCCAGCTTTTCCTTTTCACCCACGTCTGCCACGTCTGCCTACCACGAACTAGACTTCATGGGAAAATGTTCGATTACTAGCTAGTTAATAGCTAGTCATTATCAGCTATCAGGTGGCGTCCTGTCTTCCTCTTCCCACGATTTTGAGTCCTTTAAAAGAAATTTGAAAACTTCAGTTTCTGTCATCTCAAACCCTTGCTTTCTCAGACCTTCCATTTTCTCAGACTTCACTAGAATCCTTCCCTCTTCTTTGGTCAACCCTTAGTCCTTTCTTTGCCAGAAAAATGTCTTCTCCAAAGACTCGTGCCCAAAGCTCTTCCTCCTCAGCTCCTCCGAATTACATTACTTGGACTGGAATCGATGCTCATGCTATGGAGGTTCGAAGCAGGCTCCATTCTTATATCCAGAAAAAGCTGGGTGAGAGCGTTCTTCATGTATTCGAGACTACCCTGACCCTGGGACCTCACTTGGTTTGGTTCTGTCCCGACTGAGCTTGGGAGAATTGATGAAAAAGGATGCCGTAGCTCCTCTGGATTTCGACCTCTGCCTAGGCTGGCTTCTCATTCTTGGGTACAAAGAATATGAAGCTAAACCCTATTCGAGTACAAAGAGAACACTTACTTAACACACCACAATGCACAAATGCAAATTTGAAGCTAAAAAATGAGTAAAGAAATGTAAAAGAAGCAAACAAAACAAAAAAGGAAAAGTGCTGTGAACAGGTAACTAGCGACCGGTCGTTTTCTGAAGAGAATCGAAAATTGAAAATGTATGATGAGCGACCGGTCGTTAGAAACCGCGACCGGTCGTTTTTGCACAGAATCGTTTTCTCTTTTTCAGTTTCGACCTCTGTCTAGTTTTTGACCTATAACTTTCCAACCGTACGTCCAAAATTCACGTTCTTTATACGGTTGGATTCAGCACAGAAAATTCAAGAACACAGCGTAGACCAAAAGTCCAAAACAATTGCGGAAACAAATAAAATTCAGTACCAAAGACACATAACATGTCGAACACACAACTCACACACACATTTTGGGGGGTTTGATTTGTTTCAAGTGACCTATTTCTATTGCATGAAAGTGAATGGATTTCGAATTTAAATGAGAATGGCAGAGATGAATTATCAAGATGTGAAATTAAAATGTAACAAACACTAGTGTTTCGGAATCCACCCTAAACAATTCTACCTATGTTCATGAATACTCAAGTAATGAACTCTAAACGTGTTGATGAAGATGTTCGCACTCAAGACCATGGGTCATGGCTCAAGACGCATTGATTCTCTCTAATATACATAAAGTGCATGGTTCGTGCTACAATACTTGTGCCCTCCCCATAACCGAACCTAGGTATGGTTCGTACTTTGATTCAATTACAAGGAAAACCCATTAAGTTCAAAGAGAATATGAACATCACAAGAATCCTAATAGCATGGTGTTTACATTAGTGTTAAGCTCATATTTTCATACATATACATGCCCAATTTACTTACTCATTTTGCTTAGTTTCCTATAATTTTGAGTTATTTTGCCTCTCTTTGTGTGTTTTGCAGGCCAATAGAGCAAGAGAGCATAATTCATGCAATTAAAGCATGTTAAGGCCAATGAAGCAATATGGTGCAAAAACGTGCAAGATCTGGAGACTGAGGTAGACGTTCATTTCAGCGTTATCTTCTTCATCCGAGCTTGGATTGGGCCAATACTTGTGTGGTTGGATCAGAGACATTCTGAACTTCACAATGGACATCTTAAAGTTGTCATTTGATTCAGCCAAGCCCAATTCGTAAGCCCATGAAAATACACATCATGCTGACCTAAGGATGAGCTGATGGATGCTTGGTCATGCTGACATAATGATGAGCTATGGCTGCTGGTGGGATTTGTTGGTGAAGTGCAACAACCATTTCTGATTATCTAATGCAAGTGTGTTAGGTGAAATTTGTGTGGTTGGTGAACTTAATTGTATAATCTGATTCACCTAACCCTTATGCCTATAAATAGGGAGTCTCTAGAGAGCTTAGAGAGCCAGAAATTGATATCCATCATTTACACTTCCATTGTACACAAAGAGAGGGAAAGTTGAGAGTCACAAAGGGAGAGAAGGGAGAAGGCAGCAGCTGGGAGGCTTTGGCCTCCTGGCAGCCATGGAGATGAATCTTTTCCATCTCTAGCATGCTGTCCTTATCTTCTTCTCCTCCCTTTGTCTTTTATTTTCTTTTTGTATTTTCTTTGTTCTACTTTGTTTTTCTGTTATTAGTTGTAATAAACATCTTGCTAGTCTTGTATCATGGTTTGAGTTTATAAAGTTTGATTTCATTCACGAATTCTTCTTCACTATTTTAATGGAGCTATTTTGCATCCTTTGACTGATCACCTAAGGTTTTATGCGTTATGCTCTTGTTGGGAAGGTTTGGGGATCATCTTCATTCCATCCATTAGCAACTTATGTGATTTGGTTTCTAGGTCTCCTAATGTAAACACCATGCTTGGAGTCCTTGTGACGTTCAATGCAATTTGATCCAAACACCATGGACTTATTTGTGAGCATCTTCATGAGTGAAACAATTTGTTTACTTGCTGCCATAACATGATTAGAACAATTAGGGTGGATTCTAAAACCTCACCATCTTGTCTTAGTTCTTTTCTTTCTTCTTGTTTTGTTTCTCTTGTTTCCATTTCTGTTTTGTGTAGGAAAACTGAGTTGGATCATTCAATCACCAATCCCTGTGGAATCGACCTCGCACTTACATATGCTAAACTACCAACGGCTCGTGCACTTGCGAGTATCACAAGTTGAGGATGCAGCTGAATCCATTTTGGTGCAGCTAATCCGACACAACAATTAGGTATTCAAGAAACCAATTCACATGGATGATTCTTACTTCATCCATTTATTGCTTAGGATAACATGAAGATACACATAATCCCAACAATCTCAAGAAGCATGCTTTCAAAGATGGCCAACCAAGGAAAAACACACATCAAGGATAGATTAATTTGGTGAATGGGAATTCATCAACAATATCCAGAAATTCATACACTCAAGCATCAAAACAATAAGGTAATCATGTTTAGGGCTTCAACCTAAGCCCTAGCTATGGAGTTTAGTTGCTCATACTTATTCCAAATACAAACTCAAAATAAAATTAGAAAGAGTTTACAGATTTTGAGAAAATGATGAAAGCTTCAAGGTCATCAATGGTGGAAGTCTTCTTCTCCACTTTGCTTGGCTGCACCTTGGCTTTCTCCTAGCTCCAAGCTCTCCAAAATCTGCTCTCAATGTGTAGATTGATAGAATGAAATCCTCTCCCACGTTCAAAAGCTCCCCCCAAATCAGATTGCAATCCCTTTTGCATTGCCCATCATTTCCAGCTCACACTTTTAATATAAAACTCATTCTTTCCTCTAAAGCCTTTGCTGTTGTCCCCTTTTGTCATGATGAAGCCTTGACTTCACAAAGATGCCAAAAGCTTCAGAAAATATCTCATTTACAAAGGTAATTTCTTGTTACCAAGAGTTATGGTAACAAGAAGAATCAAGATGACACAAAGGAGGTAAAAGCTGGCCAAATTCGGATTTCCAGAGCTGTGGTAACATGCTGGATTGGTTGGATAGGCAATACTTGTCCAATGGAGCTCAAATTTGGATATGTTGTATTTAACATCCATTGGAACAAGTCTTATGAAGATCATAACCTCATCCGAGCACCAGAGAATGTTGATCCCAGGCCAAGAAGTTGACCTACGAAAATGAACAAAAACAGAATTTATAACAAATAATGCACTTTTAGCTCATTTTCATTCCAACCAAGGTAAAACCTATGAAAACACAAAAAGGAAGTAAAAAACTCTAAAATGTCAAGAACAAACTCAAAATAGTGAGTGAATAACATGAAAAATCATGTGTAAAAATGAACCGAACAAACTTCCCAAACTTATCTTTTGCTAGTCCTCGAGCAAAACAGAAACTAAAACAAGACTCTAAAACAAATTTTCCGAACACTTTCCGAAGAGAGAGTGACTCATGCAAATGACTCAAAAGTTTTCACCAGAAAAACTCAGTTTACACATTATTCACAAGGCAGCAAAGTTCAGAACACAACATGCTCAAGTGTAGTAGTGTGATGGCCAAATGGAACTCATTCTCCAATTTCAGTTTTCACACAACTTCAAAAATCATACCAAGCACAAATGTAACTTCAAATCTCACCAAAGTTGTCCTCTTACAAATGAATCACTCGGAAGAGGGGTACAATGCATCACTCAATAGTAAATATGAGAATAGAGTTAAACCATACGAGACTTAACTCACAAATAGCAAGATGAAAAACATGCATGAATATGATCTCAAGAAGGATGCTAAACACTTAAAAGAAGAATGTGTGCAATTCAACCACATGACATATAGGATCAATTTAGGTCTTTATTATAGGTTGTAATGGGGCTAAGGGTGTAAGGTGAGTGAGAAATGAAGGAAACAGATACAACAAAGTCCAAGGAACTCACAATGTAAGAGCATATAATCGTTGACTAAAAGACTTTGTAACATCACGCTTGAGAATTTCATTTTTTTTTAAATTTTATTTTATTTAATTTGGCCAACCAAGAAACATGGAATTGAATTCATTACCAAATAACCACAACCTTTCTCTTTTCTTTCACCCTTTGAGTGAAGTACCCTTTTTTAAAAAAAAAAAAAAAAATTGTAATAACCCTTCCCAAACTTAGCATGAAAAACACATCTATATCAAAGCTCATGAGTTCCTTAGAAAGGTAAATTCTTGTTTTTCAGGTTAAGGCTAGAAGTAATAATTGGTTACTTGAAAGAAAAGGCATACATATAGGCTCAAGGTGGTTAACAATGGAAAATCATGTTTAAGCATGCATATGGTTAGCTTGAAAAGCACAAACGGTCCAAAGAGGGCCTTAATATCATTTCTCAAATGTCATGTAATCAAATTGCACAATAATGAATGTCTTTTAAGTGCTCAACCAAGTCAATGAATAATGAGATCAAACAACAACTCGGATGACAAGAAAAAAAGAATACGTGTATAACACTCATGAATTGAAGCAAAAGGCTCAAAGCTCACATTATTTATGGTTATACAAGTCTAATTCATGCTTGATACAATTCTTTGGATCATGCAAGTCCCTCAACTAGAGAATTATGAAACAAATGGCAAGTGCATAGAAGGTTTCAAACATATCATGCTAGAACGATGCCATTTAGTGAATAACAAATTATTATATATATATTTTTTAGCATTTTCAATCAAGTCATGTAAACATTCATCACAATCTCATCATATATGTCCGGAAAGTGACTTGAAAACAAAAAGACTCAAAACTGAAAAGAAAACAAAATAAAAGAAAGTAAGAATTTAAGTGAAACGAAAAAGACTTGCTAACACTTCCCAAACTTAGAAATAAACATTGTCCTCAATGTTAAAGAATTTAGGCATCAACAATGTTATAACAAGAAATAAAGGGAATAAAGCAAGTAAAAACAAGAACAAACAAGAAAAACAACTACAACACGGTTGCAAAACAAAACAAAACAAAACAGGTACAGTAAGCCCTAACAATAGTCCTACGCACGCAGAAATCAAACCAAAAGAAACACACAAACCAAAATGAAAGCCCAACCCAAACAAAAGCCCAAAAGCGTGAAAGTATATAGAACAAAGAAATCAAGTCAGACGCACAAAGAGCGAGAACTCAGAAAAATAGAAAAAAGTGGGCCCTGATGTCTCGGCTCCTGTGAGTCACGAGAAATCAAGCGAGGGACGTGTCTCGTGCAGAGGTCCCTCTCACATCCCCAAGCCAGAATTATTGGCTCTGGAGGAAGGCGAGACGACTTTTATTTCTTGAAAACGATGAAAGGCAGAAAAGCAATTAAAGGGGTTAGGGAACGGGTGAGCTGACAGAGGGGGATAGGCCGTAAGGGCCGCGCAAAACGCAGAAGAGCAGTGGCTAGGGTTACGTAGAAACTAACTTTATAAAAGAAGAAGAGAAAGAGTTGGGGAAAAACACACAAACTCATAAACACACAAAAAAGAAGAGAAAGACAAAAGAAAAGAAAGTTCAAATGGCCTCTTCCTACCCATTCTCGTTGGATCTCAACCTAGCTCCACCGACTCAGACTCGGGGGCAAGCAGTGGCACCAGGTGTGGATGCCCTACTTTGCCTCTACACGGGGGCACGTGACAGTGAATGACTCAATACTGCTGGACAACGATGTTGCCCTTGGAGTTGCTAGAAATCTAGTGACTCCCAAGGATATACGGGTGCTGGGAGAAAGGGATGACAACCGGGTCGTGAGCGATGCTCTGGCACTAAGCGTGCAAAGCATCGCAACAGTCGCAAGTGTGGGTCATCGCCTAATTGCGAAGTCCCATGAGCGAAGTATGGTTGAAGAGTGCCAGAGTACTATTAAAAGTTTAAAAAGGGAAAGGGCAAGGATAGTGGAGGTGAATCGACACCAGCTGGAGGCGTTGCGGGAAGAGAACAAAAATCTCTCAAAGATAGTAAGTGTTTACGCCCATGACATGAGAAAGCAGCTAGAGGACCTAGATCGACCGGGTAAGCACAAGAAAACAGATCGCGAGAGTGGTTATGCTCAAGCTAAGAGTGCAATCTTTGGGAGCTCGAGTGATGAGCCCCAAGAGACCGCACCTGAAGCCCTGAAAGAGGATAGCCATAGGGCTAAACTCAAAGGTCCTATGGTCGAGACACCGAGCACTGTGAAAAAGTGATTCTAGTGTATTATTGGTGTGCCTGTTTGTGTTGCCCTTCCAATGTATTTTTTATTTAAATTTTCTCATTTTAGGAAATAAAAGAAAAGAAAGTTGCAAAAGACAAAGAAGAAAAACAAAACGCGCTTCCCAACTGAAATAAAACAAAGACGACAAAATAAAAAGAAATCAAAACATAATGCATAGAAAACAGGGAGGAAAAGAAAGTAAAAGGAAAGAAGAAATGCTTCCCTTTTAACTGGATTCAACTGCAAATTGCTCAGGAAATGCAAAGTGGTGTCGGCTCCCTTATGAGCATATGTCTATTTAAACCACTTCTCGGTTGAAAGAATGAGTACCTTGCATTTCATCCTGCAAACTCAAGAAAAACCATCAAAAAGTCCAGACATAAAAATCAATGGCATCCTCAGATATGCTCGTTGATAACCTCAACCTTGAGTTGTCGCTTGCACCACCAAATACCCAGAAAAGGCTCCTCCAAACCCTATCTTCCCAAACTCCTCATACCATCATGGCTCGGCCTCAAACTTCTCTGAGGTGGTGCCGTGTATGGCAGGATTGGCGGAAGGCATGACTGCCAGGAGGACTTACAGTCGGAGATCACCTGCATGTGGCGCAGAGGTCTGGCAGGATGGCAGTGGACGAGTCCCACAATTTAATCGTGCTTAACGCGGTCTCGGCCACAAATTTAGGCATGCGCCTAACGGCGAGACACGAGAGTGCAGAGCATCGACTGAGGAGGTGGTGGCCCTAAAAGCTCAGGTGGCAGACCTGCAGAAGCGGCTCCACTGCGCCAATCAGCAAGTGGAAACACTGCAGGGGAAAATTGAGGACCATGTAGAGCTGCTGCAGATTCTACAAGTGCGGGCAAATAGAGGCAATTAGCAGAAGCCACAGGTGGCCCAGAATGCAAAAGAAACATGTGATTCAGAAATTTATGTATGCATTTTCAAGTTTATGTTTGGAATCACATGTTTAGAAATGAAATAAGCATTTGAGTCCCGTTTCCGATTGTGCATTAATGAATTGAAAACGCTTCCCAAACTTATATGAAACACTGTTTATAACTGATGGAGATTTAAGATTAAACAATGCCATATAGAAAAATGGGGATGGATAATCACAAAATAAAAGAAAGAGTAAACAAACAAAAGTTGAAATAAACAAACTAATAACCGTCTTAATATCAAACCCAAAAACAAAATAAACGAAAAGTTCAAAAGGGTACAATACTCAAAGTACTACTGATCATCATCAGTATCATCATCACCATCACCATCATCATCATCATCACCATCATCATCACCATCATCATCATCATCATCATCATCATCATCATCATCATCACCATCATACTCAAAGTGCAGAGGTCCCGGGTTGACCTGGCATCTGGAGGTGCGTCCAAATGGCGTCAATAGAGGCGCTCATATGCTGCATATGCTGGTACTGGAGCTGCATCTGCTGGTACCTGGAGCATTTGCATGTCCCAAATGGCTTGCTGAGCTGGGGTCCCAAGTAGAGGTATCGACATAGGGAGCAGGTGGGAATGGATGTGGTGGTGGCATATGGGGCGGCACCGAGCAGGTGCAAGTGTAGGGGCAGGTGCATTGCGCCACTGAGAGATACTCCTGGACATAGAAGTGTCCGAAATGGGACCCATGGGCTCAACAAATATATCAGGAGAGCGAGCCCGAACACCTGAGCGTTCACATATCATGCTAACAAGGCAAGGATAATATATGATGCTTTTTTTACGTGCACAAGCCTTCAAGCGTTCAAAAATAATTTCACAAATAGGTAGGGAAAAAGTTCCCTCATGCAAAACGTTCAGGATCTTGACCCCTCCTGTAGGAATTTTCCGACCGTTGGCCGGATGGATAGATGTTGTGGCGCACAAAGCTCCACAGGATGGCAAAGTAGGGTGTCAACTTACCCTGAATGAGGATAGTCTTTTTAGCTTGAGATGCAAAGGTAGCAGGGTCAGCATAAAAAAGTGTTTCACCTGCGCTTTGCATGTCAAAATCCCTATGCAGATATTGTCTCCAATCATAAGTATCCTGCCTAGGTATGTGAAGAACCTCAGAGATAATGGAGGGGGATAGCTCAAAATTTTTGCCCCGAACCTTGATGGGCACATTTTCATTAGCTCTAAACTCCTCCCTAGGGAAAGCAGCATAAAACTCTCGCACAAAAGACTCATTGTGTTTTTTATAGATGCGAGCTAAAGGTAAGAGGTTTCGGTCCCTAAGAAGGAAGAAGTCCAGCGGTTTGGATGGAGGGACTAAGATCTAGGTTACGCTCAATAACCACAGTGGCAGTGAGCATTGCCTCTTCCGGCTGAGGTGCACTTCCTGAAGAAGATGCACCTTTTTTCTTACCCGTTCTAGCTCTAGACATCTAAAGAAAATAAACCAATATGCACAAAGCAAGACAACAACAAAATTCATGCCACAATTCCCAAACATGCAACATGCCACAAAATTAATCACAATGTCAAAATTGCATTCACAAAGCCAGAATTTCAACCACAATTATGCACAAATTCAACAATGCCACAAAATTAATCACAATGCACAATTATGCCAAAATTCCAAAATGTAAACCACAATCCCAACATTCAACCACAATTGCAATGAGTCAATAATAAACACAAATAACAACAACAATGGTCAAGAAAAAAATTTAGAGTGAGAAAACATACCCCATTGAGCAAAATCACACCAACACAACCACAAGTCACAATAAAAAACAAAAACAAAGAAAAACAAGTTAGAAACAATAATAAACAATAAGAAAAGCAATTAGAGTAAGAAAATCAAAGGAAACTCAAAGAAAAAAAATGAAATTTACCTTGGATGAACAGTAACCCTAACTGAAAATTCTCCAAAATTGATGAAAACACTTGAAATTTCAAGGCATAGATGCCAAAAACGGATTCTACTCGAAAAAACAAGTGAGAAAAGTGTGATTTGAGGTTAGATTAGGGTGGGTTTTGAGTGATTTAGAGGGAGGGAGAAGAGAGAAGTCGAAGGGGGGTGGGGGGGGTCTGTTGCTGGGAAGAAGAAGAAGTGAGGAGAGAGAAGAGAGAAAAGAAAGAAAAAGAGACGGAAAAAGCAAAAAATCGCGACCAGCGACCGGTCGTTTTACACAGAAACGAAATTTCATATTACGCGACGAGCGACCGGTCGCAAGTGCAAAAGCGACCGGTCGTTTTGTGGCAGAATCAATTTTTTTCAAAATACCAAAAGAGCGACCGGTCGCAAGGCAAAGCGACCGGTCGTTTTGAGAGAGAATCAAAATTTTTATTTTGCTCGACTCGCGACCGGTCGCAAAACATGTACGACCGGTCGTTCGTGGGGTTTTTTTATTTTATTTTATTTATATAATATAATTATTAAGGACATACCTTCCCAACTCAGTTTCTCACCACAGTAGGTGCATCAATGAAGTGGAGCACTTCATCCTCTTGATTCAAAACATTTTCATGGTAGATTTTCAACCTATGCCCATTAACTTTGAATTCCTTTCCTATGCCTATTGGTCAGATTTCAACTGCACCATAGGAATAGACATTAGTAACGACAAATGGGCCAGTCCAGATGGGACCAAAGCTTACCTGGAAAGAGTTTGAACCTAGAGTTAAAGAGTAATACTCTTTGCCCTACTTCAAACGACTTTCTAATGATATGCTTATCATGAAACGCCTTTGTTTTTTCTTTGTAAATTTTTGCGTTCTCATAAGCATCATTGCAAAGCTCGTCCAGTTCGCTCAGTTGTAACCTTCTGTGATCTCCTGCTTCCTTCATGTCGAAGTTGTACTTCTTAATTGCCCAAAGGGCCCTGTGTTCAAGCTCGACAGGTAGATGACAAGGTTTTCCAAAAATTAAGCGAAAGGAGACATACCGATTGGAGTTTTATAAGCAGTTCGGTATGCTCAGAGAGCATCGTTAAGGCGCATAGACCAATCCTTTCGAGTAGGACCAATAGTCTTCTCCAATATATGCTTCACCTCTCTATTGGAAATCTCTACTTGCCCACTAGTTTGAGGGTGATAGGGGGTGGACACCTTGTGAGTTATGTCATACTTCTTGAGTAGGGTCTCAAATGATCGATTGCAAAAATGGGATCCTCCATCACTAATGATGGCCCTCGGTGTTCTGATAAGTTCATAATTTCACACATTTGCATGCCTTCTTTACTTGGTGATTTTGTTTAGTTTCTCTTTATTTCGAGTCACTTACCTATGTTTGTGTGTTTTGTAGGTTAAGGCTGCAAGAGATCACATTTGATACAATCCATGCATGTTAAGGGCTGATTGGCACAAGAGGAATATAAGCTTAAAGACAAACCCAATTTGGGTCACAGTCCTTGTCAGTCCAATTTCGTGGGTCATCTTGCAGGCCTCATTTCAGCACTCTACACAACTTGGATGAGGAGACGTCCTTCACAGAAGTTGTTCAGATTGGTATCTAGTATAACATATCCAAAATTCAGCCCAATTGACCATAACTGGAGTCCTTAGCCCATGAAACACTGAAGCATACTCAGGAGGATTTTAATATGCAGCTGCCAGCTATTGTGCCTTGTGTTCCACACTCCCTTTGAGCCTTGTGCCTCAACTGAGCTGTATCTGACTTTAGACCTAACATGTTGAGCAAATTAGGGAGGCATTTCAGCATTGGAAGTCCCAAGGAGCAAAACATGGCATGCTTAATTATGGGAAAACATGTTTGCACAAATCAAGGAGCAGTTTCCAGGATTTATGGTGGGCTGTCTACACCAGCCATTGGGAGGACGAATTTGAAGTCTATAAATAGAGAGTTTCAGCTCATTCACAAGGAAGAGAGACACACACATTCACTCCATCCATTACTCTCATACACACATTCAGATTCACCACAAGGTGAGGAGAGAGCTAGCTGCAAAGGAGGGATAGCTTGGAGCTGTCCTAGGAAGTACCTTGCTGCCACCAACTAGTTCTTCTTCTCTTCTCTTTAATCTATCTATGTATTTCTTATTTTCTGTATTCTTAGTCATGTGTAACTAATCCATTTAGTTAGGGCTTAGGATGAAGCCCTAGTCATGAATATTCAATGTTATGGATGATTTCATAGTTAATTGATTTCCTTGCTTTCATTGCCAAGTTGTTAATCTCCAGTTTATTATGTGCTTGATGTATGTTTTCTTGGATTAGCTAACTAGGATTTTATGCATCTAGCACAGGTTGGGAAGGGGTTTAGATTCACCAATTCTACTCTCCTTTCACAAGCAACACATGAATGGCCTAAGAATCATTCAAGGGGTTAATAACCATAGGTTGACTAGGACAGATACCATGTTCTAGGACTTGTGTGATTATCATATTCTCAGGGAACTTAATGACTCTTGTATGCTTTATTCTAAGTAGATACCATGCTTAGGTTGCATATTAGAGATCACGTGTTGTGTAGATACCATGCACAATTACATGCCTTAGGAGAATCATGCATCCTGCACCTAGATACCATAGGCTTGTATGCGATAATCTATTGTTAATGAAGCTTGAGTCAATTTCTATGCATTCATAACTTGGATAGGAAGACTAGTGGTAGATTCCAAGGCTCTAACACTTCTCAATCATTGTTTCACAACTTGTTGATTGCTGCCATTATTACTTCCTAGCACTTCTATTTCATTATCTTGTTTTCATCTCAACAACAAAAACCCCCCCCATTTCGAGTGCGTGTGTGGTGCTAGGATTCTGTCCTAGACCTTGCAAATTGTTTGTTTCTTTGTTTTATGTTTTTCTAGCATTCTAAGTAATTTAACTTGCAACCAAGTTACCATTCTCCGTGGATCGAACCTCGTATTTACATAAGCTATACTATATAAACGGTTCGTGCACTTGCGAGAATTAAAGTTGCTATTTTTAATAACTCATTTTAGTTGTTAAGAATAGGCTCAACATGTTCCAAACCTACAAAAGATATTGGCTCGAAGAAAGCTAAGAACCACTTTCGAATCATTAGATTTGGTTGGAATTGCTTCCACCCATTTTGAAACATAATCAACCACAAGTAGAATAAATAGATTTCCAAAAGATGAAGGAAATGGTCCCATGAAATCTATTCCCCACACATCAAATATTTCAACAACTAGAATTGGATTTAAAGGCATTTGATTTCGAGATGAAATGTTACCCATTCGTTGACACCTATCACAAGATAGACAGAATTGTGAGGCATCTTTGAACAAGCTTGGCCAAAAGAATCCACTTTGCAAAACTTTTAATGCTGTCTTCTTGGCTCCAAAGTGGCCACCACATGCATTCGAGTGATAGAATGTGAGTATAGACTGAAATTCGTTCTCGGGAACACATCGCCTAATCACGGAGTCCGAACAATACTTCCACAAATATGGGTCATCCCACACATAGGACTTGGTGGTTTTCAGTAATTTGTCCTTTTGACCTCTTGACAAGTCCCTTGGTATATTTCCTGTTGCAAGAAAATTGATAATGTCAGCATACCATGGGTCAGAAACTTGTAATGCAAAAAGTTGCTCATCAGGAAAGGATTCACGAAGAGGAAGAGTGTCTTCTTCGGCATTGGAGTTAGTGATCAATCGGCTAAGGTGGTCAGCTACCACATTCTCCGATCCCTTCTTATCCCTTATTTCTATATCAAACTCTTGGAGCAACAAAACCCATCGTATCAATCTTGGTTTTGCTTCCTTCTTTGCCAAGAGATATTTCAAAGGTGCATGATCAGTAAAAACAATTACTTTAGAGCCTATCAAATACGAACGAAACTTCTCTAAAGCAAAAATTACAGCTAGAAGCTCTTTCTCAGTAGTTGAATAGTTCAACTGAGCATCATTGAGGGTACGACTTGCATAATATATGGCATACAATCTCTTCTCAACTCTTTGTCCCAAAACAGCTCCAACTGCAAAATCAGATGCATCGCACATTAATTCAAAAGGTAAATTCCAATTTGGAGGCATAATGATAGGTGCAATTGTGAGAAGAGTTTTGAGCCTTTGAAAAGCTGCCAAACATTCATCATTAAAATCAAAATTTGCATCTTTGGCAAGCAAGCTACACAACGGTTGAGAGATCTTAGAAAAATCTTTTATGAATCTTCTATAGAACCCGGCATGTCCTAAGAAGGATCGGATCTCTTTTACTGATGTGGGGGGTGACAAACCGCTTATCACGTATACTTTGGCTTTGTCGACCTCAATGCCTTGACTGGAAATCACATGACCTAAAACAATTCCCTGTTGTACCATGAAATGACACTTTTCCCAATTGAGAATTAAGTTGCTTTCCCGGCATCTTTGCAAAACTAAAGACAAGTTGTTAAGGCATGAATCAAATGAATGACCAAACACACTAAAATCATCCATGAATACTTCAATAAATTTTTCTACCATATCGGAGAAAATACTCATCATCCATCGTTGGAAGGTGGCCGGGGCATTACACAATCCAAATGGCATACGCCAGGAGGCGAAGGTGCCATAGGGACATGTGAATGTCGTCTTGTGTTCGTCTTCAGGAGCGATGGCAATTTGGTTGTATCCTGAATAGCCATCCAAGAAATAGTAGTAACTGTGACCTGCAAGTCGTTCAAGCATTTGGTCAATGAATGGTAATGGAAAATGATCTTTACGGGTGGCAGTATTTAATTTTCTATAATCAATGCAAACACGCCATCCCGTTTTGACACGAGAAGGAATAAGTTCATTTTCCTCATTTCTTACAACCGTTATTCCTGACTTTTTAGGAACCACTTGGACTGGGCTTACCCACTTGCTATCGGAAATAGGATAAATTATACCCACATCCAATAGTTTCAGAATTTCTTTTCGGACTACCTCTGTCATGATTGGATTTAACCTACGTTGAGCATCTTTTGTGGGTTTGGAATTATCTTCCAATAAAATTCTGTGCATGCATCTTGTTGGGCTTATTCCCTTAATGTCCGCAATACTCCAACCAATTGCTCCCTTGTGTTCTCTTAACACTAGCAGCAACTTCTGTTCATTTTCCACATTGAGATTGCTAGCAATAATCACGGGCAATGTCTCTGTTTCACCTAAATAAACATACTTCAAGTGGGATGGCAATGGTTTGAGCTCTAACTCAGGTTCCCTGTCAAGAGAAGGAACAAGCTTTTTAGTATTGACTGGCAAAGGTATAAAATTAGGAGTGTACTTACGTGGTATGGCTGGACATGTATCAAGGAATTGCACAACTTCATGTAACTCATCGTCATCAATTTTAGCAACTTGAGGATTTTGTGTCAACACCTTTTCTAATGAATCTGTACCATGAGTACTATTGAATGTATTTTGCACATTTTGACACAATGTATCAAGACTAAAGCATTCATGTTCATCATTAGGAAATTTGAAGGCATCATATACATTGAACAATACTGTTTCCCCTTGAACTGTCATGGTCAATGTTCCTTGTCGAACATTGACCCCAAAGATAAGGATGGACCCCAAAAATATTGTAAGATGTCAAATTGTTTATGTTTAAACATTCATTGTGGAGGCCAATGGCAAGGCATCATAAAGGATTGGCTGATATAAGGTGAAGTACTATGTAGAGGGGCAAATTGGACTAATAAACAAAATGATCTTGTGCAATCCTGTGTTCAACTATTCAAACAGCCCTAAATGACTAAAGGAATGCCCAATCTCTCTTCAAATATTAGGCCATCTTTGGGTGAGCTTGGCAGTCTTTTTTATTGGGTCAATCTCTTGGCAATCTGCTTAAACGATACTTTTTTTTTTCTACTTCACCTTATCAATTTTGACATGAGCCCTAAGAATTGATCAGAACCACTTTTTGTTTTGTTCATTTTTCTGCACTTCTGTTTTTCGACAGTGATGAGGAATTACAGGATATCTGTTGCATTTATGATCATTGGTGCAATTCATTATTGTCAAATTTTTATTGTCATGCTAAATCTTGTTATCAATACGTTTTCTTCACCATGTTATATTTGTCTGGAGTTCTTTTGAAATGCACTTTGGCAATGGCATCATGAGCAAGTTGGTATTAAGTTATGGTAGTTGGAGAATGCATGCAAGAGTGATAATAGTGAATTTTATTTGGACAAGCGGCCCCCAGGTTCGAATAGTTCGTTTGCGGGTTTTTTCCGCTATCTCTCTCTTCTTTTTTTGTCAATAAGATTAAGTGGAAATAAGAAATTCAGCTTTTGCGGCACATACAATTTTCTCCCAGGTATATTCTTTCCTAGAACTTATCTTTGTTCAAATTCCTGTTACTTACTCCCAGTTTCTTTTTGTATTTCCAAAAATGCAGACTCAGGACAAATTGACAGCTGAATGTGGAGACCAAGTACAAATTGTGGAAGATACAACAACTATAGGTTAATGCTTTGGATATGGTATTTTGTAATTATAGGTTAATGCTATGGATGTGGTATTTTGTATGGATATAGTAGGAATCAAGATTGGTAAACAATGTAATTACTTTTGAATCTTCAAGTTTTATGGTATAAACTATTATGGTTGTTTTTCTAGTTAAAATCATTGTTGAAAAGTTAAAAAAAAAAACGAAGGGTCAATAATATTTCTAGAAAGTCAAACCATTTGTAGGCTTTTCACATCAGCATAAATACAAAAAACGAAGGCGTAGACCATAATTTGCAACAGTAGTGGCATCTTTTCTAAAATGGTAAGTTAGAACATGCTTCAGTATAATCAAAACCCTTGATGCTATAGTGAGTATTTAGCATCAGCGCTGATATATTCCCTGATGCTATTAAAGGTTTAGGCATCGGAGGTCAACGTTCTTTTTGGCATATGGTAACACTTTATGCATCGGCAATTATGGAAGAGCGAAGTCGTAACTCATCTTTAGCGACAGGGAATGTCCGAAGCGTATCACTATATCTTTTGCATCGGTTCCCAATACATCGGTTGTTGGGTACCTTTAGCAACGGTATTTCCCCGATGCGAAAAGTCAATTTTGGCATAGTGTCATTTTCCACATTGAGATTGCTAGCAATAATCACGGGCAATGTCTCTGTTTCACCTAAATAAACATACTTCAAGTGGGATGGCAATGGTTTGAGCTCTAACTCAGGTGCCCTGTCAAGAGAAGGAACAAGCTTTTCAGTATTGACTGGCAAAGGTATAAAATTAGGAGTGTACTTACGTGGTATGGCTGGACATGCATCAAAGAATTGCACAGCCTCAAGTAATTCATCGTCATCAATTTCAGCAACTTGAGGATTTTGTGTCAACACCTTTTCTAATGAATCGGTACCATGAGTACTATTAAAAGTATTTTGCACCATTTGACACAATGTATCAATACGAAAACATTCATGTTCATCACTAGGGAGTTTGAAGGCATCAAATACATTGAACATTATCGTTTCCCCTTGAACTGTCATTGTCAATGTTCCTTGTCGAACATGATCCTAGTATCTGCAGTGGCCATGAAAGGGCGGCCAAGAATCAATGGAAGATCCGCACCCGGAATAGGAGCTTCTTCCATTTCTAGCACCAAAAAGTCAACTGGTAAAATGAGATCATTTACTTTCACAAGTACATCTTCCAAGATTCCTCTTGGATATCTCATCTGATCGGTCCGCCAATTGAATGCTGACAGAAGTTGGTTTAAGATCACCTAAATTAAGGGCTTCAAAAACAGAATAAGGCATTAGATTAATTGAAGCACCTAAATCAAGTAAAGCTTTTTCAAACAATTTATCACCAATAATGAACTCTAAACGT
This sequence comes from Prunus fruticosa, assembly GCA_018703695.1. NCBI lineage: Eukaryota > Viridiplantae > Streptophyta > Magnoliopsida > Rosales > Rosaceae > Prunus > Prunus fruticosa. The sequence goes on along the minus strand of CM031923.1, from coordinate 47,855 downwards.
GTTGATGAAGATGTTCGCAATCAAGACCATGGGTCGTGGCTCAAGATGCATTGATTCTCTCTAATATACATAAAGTGCATGGTTCGTGCTACAATACTTGTGCCCTCCCCATAACCGAACCTAGGTATGATTCGTACTTTGATTCAATTACAAGGAAAACCCATTAAGTTCAAAGAGAATATGAACATCACAAGAATCCTAATAGCATGGTGTTTACATTAGGTATTCAAGAAACCAATTCACATGGATGATTCTTACTTCATCCATTTATTGCTTAGGATAACATGAAGATACACATAATCCCAACAATCTCAAGAAGCATGCTTTCAAAGATGGCCAACCAAGGATAGATTAATTTGGTGAATTAGAATTCATCAACAATATCCAGAAATTCATACACTCAAGCATCAAAACAATAAGGTAATCATGTTTAGGGCTTCAACCTAAGCCCTAGCTATGGAGTTTAGTTGCTCATACTTATTCCAAATACAAACTCAAAATAAAATTAGAAAGAGTTTACAGATTTTGAGAAAATGATGAAAGCTCAAGGTCATCAATGGTGGAAGTCTTCTTCTCCACTTTGCATGGCTACACCTTGGCTTTCTCCTAGCTCCAAGCTCTCCAAAATCTGCTCTCAATGTGTAGATTGATAGAATGAAATCCTCTCCCACGTTCAAAAGCTCCCCCAAATCAGATTGCAATCCCTTTTGCCTTGCCCATCATTTCCAGCTCACACTTTTAATATAAAACTCATTCTTTCCTCTAAAGCCTTTGATGTTGTCCCCTTTTGTCATGATGAAGCCTTGACTTCACAAAGATGCCAAAAGCTTCAGAAAATATCTCATTTACAAAGGTAATTTCTTGTTACCAAGAGTTATGGTAACAAGAAGAATCAAGATGACACAAAGGAGGTAAAAGCTGGCCAAATTCGGATTTCCAAAGCTGTGGTAACAGCTGGATTGGTTGGATAGGCAATACTTGTCCAATGGAGCTCAAATTTGGATATGTTGTAGTTACATCCATTGGAACAAGTCTCATGAAGATCATGACCTCATCCGAGCACCAGAGCATGTTGATCTCAGGCCAAGAAATTGACCTACGAAAATGAACAAAAACAGAATTTATAACAAATAATGCACTTTTAGCTCATTTTCATTCCAACCAAGGTAAAACCTATGAAAACACAAAAAGGAAGTAAAAAACTATAAAATGTCAAGAACTAACTCAAAATAGTGAGTGAATAACATGAAAAATCATGTGTAAAAATGAACCGAACACTAAGCAGTCCATTAACCGGATGAGAAACGCTCGCAGCCGCCTTGTGTTTCTGGAATTCTGCCAGCAACACATTCGATTTCTGTGTGGGTCCAATGGCACCAACCCTGCTGGACATGGCTCAAATCTTTGGGTTCAGACCTCATGGGAGACCTGTTGATTCAGTTGGTGATTATCATCGAAGGAGGAACCAGGAGAAGCTGGCCAAGCCTTTTACTATCTCTCCTGCCACCATCAACCAGAACTGCTCCTTTTCCAATTACTTGAGAAGATTTAGTACAGAGAAAAGATAAGGATCAACAGCACATGTTGTTCCTTCTATATTTGCTGAACAGATTCGTATTCCCAAATTGTTCTTCCGTTGTTCTGCTCGAGTACAGGCACTCGGCAGAAGCCCTACACAATCATACTGACGTCGGACTTGGGCCAACAGTTCTGGCTCATCTTTTCAAGAACCTGCATACTGCCACTATGGAGAATCCACTTAACGTATCTGCTCTGGGTGCATTCTGGATGATCCAGATCTGGCTCCAGGTATACGACCCAGAATTTCGGTTTCTGGACATAGTTCTGCCTGAAGACCAAGTTCCTGCTCTTCCACTGATGTCAGGAGAAGTGCCTAAGCACTCCATTGAAGAATACTTGATGTTCTTCACACATTGCAACAAGAGGTCGGCAGCTCAATGGCAGATGGTAATCAGAAGAACTTATCCTTAGTTCCAGCCTGGGTACCGGCTTTTTGAAAAGGAGCCAGAAGATGAAACTGCTAGGACAGAATTCAGGAAGATATTCCTGAGTGTAACCCTGCTAAGAAATCTACCTTATGGGGGTGGAAAGCCTCCAAATTATCATCTGGGGCCAGAGGTCTACCATCCCAATTTCTGTGCAAGGCAACTTGGCTGTCCCCAGGTTATTCCGTTTAAATACTCCAGAAGCTGCAACCGTGCCACTTCCTGGAGGGACTTAGATAATCTGGAGGTGCACAAGGACGCTCGGTGTGCAGTAAACAAGATCAACAATAATCTAGATGGTCTTTATCTATCCTGGAGAGCCAAATTCCTCCAGTTCTACCAATTTTGACGCCTGGTGGAGAGCCAAAATCCGCGGACTGCCTGCCTCCGTCACTGCACTCAAAGTACTGTTTGATGACTGGACTTGTGGGATCATTTATGCTGAGGCAGAGACAAAAGGTTTCATGATACAGTCCATTCAGGACATCAATGATCAAGTCATAGAAGGTAAACTCTTGTTTCTATTCTGTATTTTGTCTATTCTGCCTCTATTATGGTTTCTAAAAGAACCCATTCTGCCCGCTTCAGATCCTTCCATGAAGAAAATCATAGGTGAACAAATGGTCCAGGCTGGTGGAGTGTTTGGTAAGCATTTTGTTTATTCCGTTCCTTCCAAAATTCTTCTCCTGATTAACTTCTGACTCTATTTATGTCCTGTGGTTCAGCTTCTGCCGTTGCTGCTGGTGACTGGAGCCTCCTTCTGGTGGTGAAGAGTATGAGGATCTTGCAGAACAACCAACAATTGCAGCCACTCCCTCTGGTAGTAGAAAAAGAAAAGAAAGTATTTCTGTTCGAGGCAGTGCTGCCCAGCCTGTAGCTTCTGATAAGACTGATGTTTAGAATTATTTCCTTTACTCTGCTCTATTCTGTCCGTTCTTCTAACCTTTATTTGTTCTGTGTAGCTGAAAGTCCTTCTCCTCCTCCTCTCACTAGGTCTAAAAGAGGAGTGGAGTCGAGTCTGGTGGGGCTGCAGTTGTTCCAGTCTGACACTCCTGAATCTGATGATGAGCTGGAAGAAGCTTTCGAAGTTGTTGAGCAGGAGAAGGAGCAAGGAGAAGAAGCAACAGAGGATCTCTTGAAAGAAAAAGGGAAGGAAGCTGAAGAAGAGGTGAGATTGTCTTCTGGCTGCATTGTTATGTCTGTTTCTGTTTTCCTTTTCCTCAGCTTCTTGACTTCTGTTTGTTTGTTTGTTAGGAGGAGATTCTTGCTGAGGTAATAGCGGAAAGCATTGCCTTGGTGCAGAAACAACAGAACATCCCGAAGGCAGAACTAACTGCATCAGAACTGGCCTTATTTGAGGATGTAGAGGCGGAACGTCTCCTGCGGCTGGAGAAGAATTAGAGCCTCTTGGACCAGACCCTATGGAGCGGGCGGAGTCCCCCGTTGCTGTCCCAGAGTCTAGGGTGGAGAATGCAGCCTTAGAATCTGAAGTAGAGATTCCTGCGACCGTCTTGACCTTGTGGTAATTCCCGTTGTAGTTTAATTCTGTCCACTTTCCTGTAATCCCCTCCATCCTTGTATATCTAACCATCGTTCTTTCCAGGTGGATGCGCCCAGAACTGGAGGAACTGCGGGATCATTGGCAATGATGACCAGCCCTTTGAAGCCTCTCGTTGTAGCTGTAAGTATCACTGTACCATGACTTCCTTTTCTCTTGTTTTTTGCCTGTTGCTAATCTATAATTCGGCTTTGCAGATGCCTATCCAGTCCCTTCCTGGTTCATCTACCATAGCTTCCTTTGCTGATCCAGAATTGGCAGAGTTTGAAGCTATGGACTTAGATGCATAACTGGACAGGCTGGAGAAGCTCAGTTCCACCCCTAGCAAGGGTAAGTTCAAAGCGGTGGATGAGGCTATGGAGAGGGTGAAGATCTGGCAATCTCCTAGAGCTGGAGCTGGACAAAAATAGAGGAGCTATTGATCAATTGATGAAGGATCTGGACCTTTTGTATAGGCAGAACATGGCTCCTAAGCCTATACTTGAGATAAGTCTTGGCTTGGCTAGAGATGTGCTCAACCTTCATGATCGTTATGAAGATCTTAAGCCCTCCTTCAAAACTTCTGAGCTTTGCAAGGTCACTCATGCAGCCAACTTGGCTGATTACGCGAGTCAGAAAGCAAAACTGGACCAGATGGTTGCAGGGTACAAGGAAGCCAAGGCCGTTGCAGACATGCTGGAGAAGCAGATTGAGGAGCTTCAAAAGCAGTTGGCGGAACGCAGGGAGGTGCAACGTGAAGAACTGGGAGTTGGGCTGAGTTCTGAGACCAAGACCACTTTCCTTATGCAGAGCATGGTTTCAGCTTCCAGGCCAGCTGTGGAAGTTGCAGAGGCTTCAATCCACCAAAGGGTGTTGCTCCAAAAGGAACTCTCCATCAAGAAGGCTAGCTTGCAGGAGACTCTTAGGAAATTAGGATTTTAACTTTTCAAATTTAATTATGTAATAAGACGGCTTTGGTCACGAAAGTGACCCTATTTTTTGAAATGAAAGTTCTTTATTTTCACGGATTTTCCATTTCTCTTTGTAAATTTAAACAGAATTAAAACTTAAAAGAGTACACTTAAGACAAAATTGAACAAAACTTAAACAACAGTTTCAAAATGCTGCCTCTCTATCCCAGGAGCTGTCTGGATAGCTTGTATACATAGTTGGATAGAATTTCTTCAACCACTTGCCATTGATTGGTGCAGCATGAACCTCTCCATCTCGGTCCTGCAATCTGTATGCCCCTAATTCGAGGATTTGGTTAATTATGAAAGGCCCTTCCTAAGTTGGTGACCACTTTCCATAACCCGCTATATGTGTTCCAAGGGGCAGAACTGCTTTCCAGACTGTTTCTCCTTCTTCAAAGCTTTTGTTTTTAACTCTTTTGTTGTAGGTCCTTGATACAACCTATTTTCCTGCTAAGAGTTTGTTGAGGGTATCAATCCTACTTGCATCCAATCCCTCCAGTTCTAGCATCATGGCGTGAGAGTAGTCTTCTCCAATCAGTTCGTATTGATGGGCGATTCTAGAGATTAGACTGCTATCTCCATAGGCAGAATTGCATCATGGCCATAAGTTAAAGCATATGGGGTCATGCCGGTTGCCTCTCTCTTCGAAGTCCTATATGCCCATAGAGTTTCTGATAACTTCTCATGCCATTGTTTTGGATTCTTTTCAAGCATTTTCCTGATAATATTAATGATCACCTTGTTACTTGATTCTGCCCTGGCCATTGGCTTGAGCATAATAAGGAGTAGATTGGAGTAGCTTAAATTTGAATACTTCTGCCATATCTAGCATCTCTCCGGATATGAAAGAAGATCCCCTGTCTGTAGTAATTGATTCTGGAATGCCAAATCTCTCTATAATCTGTTCTTCTATGAAAGTGATGATTTCTTGAGATGTGGTAGATTTGACGGGCTTGGCCTCCACCCACTTGGTAAAATAATCCATGGCTACAATGATAAAACAATGTTGTTGACTACTGGCTGCATAGATTTTGCCAATGAGATCCATTGCCCATCCCCTGAATGGCCATGGCTTGACTCCTGGATTCATGGGAACTGAAGGAGCCTGCCTGGATTGGGCCGTGCCTTGACAAGCCTCACATCCCTTGGAATAATCAATGCAATCTTTCATCATGGTCGGCCAGAAGTAGCCATACCTCATAATTAACCAACACATTTTCCTTCCACCTTGATGTGCTCCAGATTCCTTCATGGGTTTCTCCCATGACCTTCATGTATTCCTTCTTCCCTAAGCATCTTAGCAGTACCTCATCCTTGCTTTTTTGGACCAACTCTTCATTCCACATAAGATAGTTTGAAGCCATGATTCTGACTCTCTTTTCAGAAGGGAGAATTGGATACTGCAAGTAATTTATGATGGGAGTCATCCAGTCGTCTTCAGTGATTGTGGCAGAATTGACATCTATCTCCATCCCTCTGGTCAGAATAGATGGCAGACTTTTCTTCCCTACCTTGATGATCCTTTGCAAACAGTCTTCAGGCATTTGTACCCCTATTGCTATCTGAGCCATTTCATTGGCTGCCAAGTTCTCTTCTCTCGGGATATGTTCCCAAGTAGCTTCCCTGAATTCTGCAGAAGATTCCTGGCTGCTACTAAATAGACAGCTAGAGAAGGGTTCAAACACTTGTATTCTCCAGCAATCTGCTTTAAAACGAGCATAGAATCTCCCAAGATTTTCACAGATTGGATTCCTAATTCTACCAACATTTCGAGGCCAATGATTAAAGCTTCATATTCAGCCCTGTTGTTGGTGCATTAGAAGTCTACCTGGAAAGAATAACAATATCTGATCCCTAATGGTTCTTCCAGAACAATCCCTGCTCCAAAAGCTGCATCGGTTTTTGATCCATCAAAGTACAACTTCCAGGGTGTGAGGTGAACTTAATAGAGGGGATTGTTAAGGCAAGTATGAGCTCTTGTCAATAGGTCTCCATTTGCTATATCCAAAGAATCCATGTTCTCAATTTCTTCTCCTGGATGGTCAGCTAGAAAATCTGCCACAGCTTTCCATTTGATGGCTTTCTGAGGAACATATCCGAAAGCAAATTCTGTCGAAGCTAGGGTCCATTTTCCAATTCTGCCTCTCAACATTGGCCTTGTTAGCATGTATTTGATTAGGTCTGTCTTGGCAATGATGTAGATGGTGAATGACAGCATGTAATGTATGAGTTTTACAGCGTGAAATACAAGGCTAGACAGAGCCTTTCAATTGCAGAATAATTTCTTTCTACTTCTGTCAAAGTCCTGCTTAGATAATAGACTGCTTATTCCTTTCCTTGTTATCTTGAGCTAATAGACTTCCAATGGATATTTTTGACGTAGACACATAAAGTTTGAGTGGTCTTCCTCTCTTTGGTAGGGACAGAACTGGCGGATTTGAGAGATAGTGCTTAATTTCTTCAAAAGCATGTTGGTGCTGTTCCTCCCATTTAAAAGTTTGTTCCTGTTTTAATCTTAGCAAGGAAGAGAAAGGCTGGATCAATCCTGCGGAATTGGATATAAACCTTCTTAGGAAGTTAATCTTTCCTAAAAGGCTTTGCAGCTCCTTCTTGCTCCGGGGTGGTTGAGCTTCTATAATGGATTTTGCTTTGTTTTTGTCAACTTCTATGCCCCTTTGATAGACCAGAAAACCTAAAAAGTTTCCTGCCTGTACTCCAAAAACACATTTTTTGGGATTCATTTTCAATTTATCCTGTCTCATTCTTAAGAATGCCTTTCTAAGGTCTGACACATGATTGGTTTCCTCCAGGGATTTAATTACCACATCATCTATATACACTTCTAGAGAACACCCTATCATATCATGGAAAACAGAATTAATTGCTCTTTCATAAGTGGATCCTGTATTTCTTAAGCCAAAAGGCATTACAGTGTATTCAAAAGCACCTATGTGTCTTGGGCACATGAAAGCTGTTTTGTGGATATCTTCTTCTGCTACCATGATCTGGTTATACCCTGCGTTGCCGTCCATGAAAGATAGTATTTGATTCTGGGCAGCTCCATCTATTAGCATATCTGCCATGGGCATAGGATATTCATCCTTGCGGGATGCTTCATTCAGATTTCTGCAATCCACACAAATCCTAACTGCCCCTGTTTTTCTTTTTCAGAACTGGCACAATATTAGCTAGCCAATCAGCGTAAATGGCCGGCCTGATGAATCTTGCATTGAGTAACCTTTCTATCTCTTCTTTGACTTTTTGTTCTGTCTCCATGGACATTCTTCTTCTAGCCTGTTTGATTGGAAGGTAGCCTTCTTTGATAGGCAGCTTGTGTTCTACCAACTTTCTGTCCAATCTGGGCATCTCATGATAATGCCAAGCAAAACAGTCTTTAAAATCGTGTAAGAGTGCAATGATTTCACTTCTGAGCGGTTCCTCCAACAGTGTACTGATGAAAGTGGGTCTCGGATCCTCTTTTGTTCCTAAATTTATCTCCTGCAAAGGATCTTCCACTTCCGGAAGGAATCGTCTAGTGCGGCTGGTGCAAAATCTAGTATTTCCTCCTGTAAATTCTCCTCCTATTCTTCAATGCTCTCATGCGTGAATTCGGCCATATTGATGACTGGATTCTGTATAAAGAGCTTCCTTTCCTCCCAGTATACCAACAATCTTTTTGTAATGGATCGGATTGTTGCAGCTCGATCCTTTTCTTGTTGATTGGGTCTCTACATCAGAAGTTCTGTAGATTCAAAACCAAGGGCCTATTCCAATCTTCCAGAGAACTAGCTAGACCATCTTCAATGAGCCTTTGGGCCGTGACACCGTGAGGGCAGCCGTTCTGGTTAACTCCAAAGAATGTGAAAGGATCAAGGTCATCATGATAATACCTTGCCTCAAAACACATGGCAGAGGGCAGAAATGGCCATGGATCGGCCTCTACTATCTCCATGTAACCTTCTTCATTCCAAAGGGCTAGTTGTTGGTGCAAAGTGGAGGGAACACAAAGGCTTTGGTGAATCCAATCTCTTCCAAGCAATGCATTGTAGGTGGTAGATTCCATGAGTCTAAGATTCCGTGAGTCTTGGTTCCAACTATGACATCAACATCTAAGATTCCGTGAGTCTTGGTAATGCCTCCAACAAAGTTGGTGACAGTCAAGCGTGTTGGAATAAGATCCTTCTCTATTCTGCCCATCTTGCTCAACAACCTGTGTGGCAAAAGATTAATGGCTGCTCCTCCATCTACCATTACCTTGGGAATAGGAATACCCCCAAAGTTTGCAGTTATGAACAGAGGTCTGAGGTGATTAGCCAATTCCTTGGTTGGTTTGGAAAAACAAAGTTGCTCTGCTCCTGTTTTCATGGCAGTTCCATCCGTTTTTTGGCAGCATGTGGCTACTATTCTGGCGCCTCTTCTATTTCTGCCAACTTGCATTCAAAGCTTTCCTGGGAGAAAACATCTCCCTCCAAAGTGCTTCCTTGCCCTTCTGCGGCCCTGAATTTTTCTGACAAGATGAATACCATGTTTATGCCTAGATCACCCTGCAACAGGCTTTCCAATTCTACACCAAAAACCTCAGTTTCTTCATCCAGTCCTCCATCATAGTCCATCTGTTCTTCTCCATATCCTTCTGTCCAGTCTTCTTGTTCTCCTGTTTCGAGGAGCCCAACTTGGTCCTCTGTAAATGGTTCATAATCTAACTGTTCCGCCTCATATTCTTCAGTCCAGCCTTGTTGTCCTTCTTCTGGAATAGGTTCAGATCCAGCTGGTACTTGTGGAAGTTCAGGGTGACCGACTGGAGATGAGGTTGAATAGATGGAGGGCCTGTCTTGGGTCCTGTCTTCATAGGCTCTTGTATTTGACATCCTGCTTGTTCCGCCTGAGGAGTTACTTCTGGACTCTCTCTTCTTTTGGCAGAACTTGCCTCTGGTAGTACCTGTGCATCTTTCCTATTTCTAAGGAAGGTGCAGTATTGTCTTTGAACTCTCCTCTTCTGAGTTCTGGTTAGCTCCAAAGTTGGTCTGCCGCTTTTTCCAACGGAATACCATCTTCCTTCTATGATAGTTGCCAAAGGCTTGTTGTCTCCGAGCATCTTAATTGGTATTTCCTTCTTGGGTTGTTCTCGCATTCTTCTGTTGTGCCTCAGCAGGCCTAAGATAATCCCTCTGTCTAGTTCTGTCTTTAGAAGAAGCCGGGGATGGGCCTTGCCTGGTGTGAATGTTCCAATCCGATCAAACACTCTAGGTATAGGCTGGTTCTGCATGTCTAGAGTTATTTCTAATTCACTTTCACACTTGCACTTGCTACATAATACTACCCCAGCCGAGGTGGTTGCCTTTGGCCTTTGAAAAATCTCCATTGTGACTCTTCTACTCATCCTGGAACTAGCTTCTCCTGCTGGTTTGTTCTCCTTTCGTTCTGGCCAATTTAAATTGACCATGTTGACTTGAGGTTGGGGAAAAAGGATCTGTCGTTCCTGAAGGAGGTTTTTTTCCAGCTTCAATCTTCCTGCTGTTATTCCTTCCTGTATGACGTCTCTAAAGACAACGCAGCTGTTGGTGGAATGATTCCAAGAATTGTGCCATCTGCAATCCTGCCTGCCCTTGAGTTCCTCTGGTTTGGGCAGCTTATGAGGTGTTTCTATTGCTTTTTGTAACAGCATTTCGTCAAACAGAGCATCAACTTTGGTTAGATCGAAGGAATAAACCTTATTCTGTGTTGGTTTGTTTGGAACAAATCCTCCTGTGAATGGTGGCGGTTTCTGGTCCTTTGGTGGCTTTGTAAGAGCTTTGCAGCTAATGGGATGTTTTAACTTTACCATCTTTGCCACTGCAAGCTCTCTTTCCTCCGAGCCTTCTGTATCCTCCTTGGATTCTACCTCGATGAGATGGATTGAGGAAGAAGGGGTTTTGTAGTACGTGCCTTTGGAAGAGTTCCTCTTCTCCTGTTCTTCCCTGAGCAGCTCCTCATACTTGGATGCTTTGTCTCCCAGTTCTGCCAGATCTCCAAACAGCATTCCGTCGAATCTCTTCCTCAGAGAAATCTTAAGAGCGGTTTGAGCCATTTGAATGAAGTGCCTTTCTTCCATGGGGATTTGGCATTTCATCTTGAGCCTTCTGAATCTGGTTATGAATTCCTGAGCAAGTTCATCTTCATTCTATTTGAGAGAGCGGCAAGATCACTGATGGTGACTTCTAGTTGGATCCTGAAATAGTAATCATGGAAAACATTTTCCATTTGCTCCCAGGTTTGGACAAAGTTAGCTGGTAGACTGGTGTACCCATGTCATTCTTTGTAGTGCCCCCATGTCATTCAAAGCATTGACAGGATGTTGATTTCGTCCTTGTTTTGGCCGGACATGATCAAACCTGTGCTCCATTCTGTATGGCCTGGGCAGAGCTTCCTCCCTGTGTTCTTCCTCTTCTTTGACATCTGGATGGTTCCTCCAGTTTGCCCCCAGTCTATTCCTGTCATTGTTGGCAATAAGGTTAATTCCCCCTCTGCCTCTTCTGCCCCTTGCTAGTGGAGGAAATGGATTAGGGTCCATTCTTCTAAGTCTCTAAGGTAACACAGCCGGTGCCTCAGGCAAAAGTGGCAAAGGTTGATCTCATGGGGCCAAAGGTCGTGGAATACGAGGAGGTTCTGGCTGATTCTGGGAATCTGAACAGGTGCAAGGCCTTCTGGCCTGACTAGAGCCTCATGTTCCTGGGCGGGGTGAACTTCTCCTCTTTGTCTAGCCTGGATTTCTTCGGTCCTGGAATTCCAGCTATCTATGCAATGAGAAGATTCTCCTGATATGGCCATGCTAGTCCTGGTGGAGGACCGTAAGGGAGGTCTAGCTGTTGGACCACGGCATCAGAGTTTGGAATTCAGGCCATGGCGACCTCATGGTCCTTCCTCGCTGCCTCTTAACTTGCCATTGCATCATGGCTCTCATGTTATTCAAAGTATCCTGGTTCCTTTGTGCTGTAGCCTCCAGGTTCGGAACACAGCTTCTTGTATCTGATTCAATCTCCTGGAGCCAGTTCTGAACATCTGCTTCCAGGACCTGCCATGAGCCGACTGCCTAGCATCACTTTCTTCTGATTCTGGTCCTTCTCGGAAAACTGCTCGATCTTGTTCCATCGCGTGACGTGGATTCTGGCTAGAACTTCCAATATTCATATACTTTAGAAAATTTATCTAAGAGTACATCCACTGAGAAGTCCCACTGGGCGTGCCAAATTGTTCACCCGTTTTGATTTGTTTCCTGCGATGGTAGGGTAAAGTTCCCCATTAATCCAAAGACCATGTTTGGTCAATAAATTAACTTTCTTTGTGTGTCGAGCGTGCCACCGCTAGCGATAAAAATCCTAGCGGACTTCTTTAAAAACTTGAAACGGAATTAAAAGGATTAGGAAATAAATAAATAAAAACTAAAAAAACGAAAAGGAAAAATCAACACTTCCATGTTTCAAAGTAACAAGTAACAAAGTAAATCAAACTAGCTTATGGAGTTCGTTCTTTCTCAAATATGATTATCCATATGGTGTGTGGTTTTAATCAAGTATTCAGAAAAAGCATTTAGCTATGATGTTTAGTCTAAACACAAATTCCGAACCCATTAAGAACAAGAAGAACAATAAAGAACCAAGTAAAATTTAAACATGGTGTTTGTCTTCAATATCTACCCATTCATTCACTAATCAATCCAAGAGTCATATGGTGTTTATGTAAACTTGGACAAGATATTTAATTAAGAACAAGTGAATGAAACCATAAACAAGAAATAATCGACATGCTACTTGAACCTTTTTTTTTTTTTTGTGTTGTGTAAGCTGGGACTCAAACCCAGTTCTCTTGCTTGTCAGGCAATTGTCCTTGTCCGTTGGACTACAAACACAACTTGTCAATTAACGTCATTAACTTTAAAACATGAAACTGTTTAGTTATATACAAAAAATAAAAATAATAAAAAGTAGGAAAACCAAATAGAATCAAACAATGTTACCGATCCCGACAACGGCGCCAAAAACTTGTTGTGTAGATTTCAGCTGCACCAAAATGGATTCAGCTGCATCCTCAACTTTGTGATACTCGCAAGTGCACGAGCCGTTCGGTAGTATAGCATATGTAAGTGCGAGGTCGATTCCAGGGATTGGTGATTGAATGATCCAATTCTGTTTTCCTACACAAAACAGAAATGAAAACAAAAGAAGCAAAAATATTTTGTACACATTTGAGAAGTTGAGAATTTTTGGAAGAGAGGAGAGATGTGTTTGAGAAATAGGGAATTTGGAAGAGAAAGGAAGGTGTTTGGGGAGCTTGAGGATGTTTGAGAACTTGGAGGATTTGAGAACTTGGGGAAGGTTAAAGAGAATGGAGAAGTGTTTGAGAACATTGAGAATTTGATGAAGGAAGGGAGAGAAAGTGTTTGTGAAGTGTTTTGAGAGCATGGAGACTTTTGGAAGAAAATGTGTTTGAGAGCTTTGAGGATTTTTGGAAGAGGAGGAAATGTGTTTAAGGACTTTGAGAAGAGAGCAGAAAGTGTTTGAGAAGTTGATGAAGGAATGGGAGAAGTGTTTGGGAAATTTGGAGAAGATGGAGACTTTTGGAGAAGAAAGGAAAGTGGTGTTTGAGAACTTTGTGGATTTTGGAAGAGCATGTGTTTGAGAGCTTTGAGAAGAGAGAAGAAAGTATTTGGAGAATTTAGAAGAAGAGAATTTAGTAGAATGATCTTATTACAACAATTGAGAATTACAAAAGAAACTATGAGAATTTGAGGGAGAGAAGGGAAGGGAGCTCTAGAGAAGTGTTTGAGAGCTCCCCCCCTTGGGGTGTGATTACAAGCTTAGAGAACTTCCCTATTTATAGGCCTAGGGGAAGTGAAAATCTGAATTATACAATAGAGTTCACTAACCACACTCACTTCACCAACTTACAACACTTAATTCACCTAACACACTATTGCATTTGAAAACAATTCTTCTTGTCATTAAGCTTAGTGTTGCATCATCCACTTCAACTTCAATTAATTCATTTGGCTGCTGCAAAATTCCACTCAAAAATAGGTATTGAATATGCTTCACCAAACTTTCCCACAATCAACAACACTTCATCATGCATATGTCATGCATGACAATGCATTGCAGCCAGCTTGTGGGCTCGTTTTGGGCTTGTGGCTCCATCCTGAAAAATCTGGAAAAATATGGATCTTGAAACTCTTTGAATTATCTTTCCAAGCATATGCAGCCCAACTCAAGGAAAAATCGGGAAGGCCTTCAAATGTGATTTTTGGCCCAGTAACGCAGATGCTGCCGAATTTGACCTTAGGTTGCCAAAATATGTATAACTTTCTCTAGAAGACTCAGAATCATGAACCGTAAAATTCTACAGAAAATAGACTTCCGTAGATTTCTAATGATGTATGGCTCATTATCTGGTTCTTCTTGAGTAAGTACAGTCTAATCCGTGAAGTTGACTGATCTGCAGACACCGTTTTGAGCTAATTTGTCTCGAAAATGCAATTAATGAGTCTCAAGCTTATTACACTGAAACAAACACAAAACTTATTAAAAGCACAAGTTTAACTCAAAAACATAACCAAATCATAAGTTAAAAGGGTACAAAATGATATGTAATTATGCACCGATCACTAACTATAAAAAGACAAAAGGTTCTGCTTCCATGTCCGCCTGGGTGGATGCCTCTGTTCTGGGCTGGACCGGGTATGCCTGGGCTGGACTGGATCTTCAACAGCTTCAACTGTTGGATTTCAACTACAAATCGATACCAAAGTTTGAGTTTGACAAAGCTTTAATATATTTATAAGCCTTGGAAGGCTTTTGGATAGGCAGAACTGGGACTTCTCCAAGTCTAAAAGGGGCAGAAGTGGCTGGACTTAAGCTCTAGACTGTACTATGGTACTTGTGCTACTTGGTCAGGGCTCTCCATAAATTTGTTGAGATTTTCATATTTGTGAAAAAACTCAAACTCTGCTTGTCTTGGCATTGCTGAACCAAATTTGTAACGAGAAAATCTCATTTTACTGTTTTGTATACTGGGATTAAATCAGAAGCAGTGTTCTAACTGTCTTTGCTGGGAAAAACAGGGATGATTCTGCAAGCTTGTTGTGAAGCTTTTGAAATTGAAGTGTTTCAGATTCTGGATCTGTTTTGAATCTGTTTGAAAATTTTCTGAGATCAAGTGATCATTTTGAGTATTTGTCTTTTGACTGAGTTTTTTGGTTGAGTTGATTGTGTCCTGCTCTCTTTCACTCTCTCTTGTATTTATAAGAAATGTTTTTGGGAGCGGGAGTTTTAATTCTTTTAATAATGGGTGGCAAAAAAACTCAAAAGATCTTTAGTTTTAAAAGAAAAAGAAAGGGAGTTCTATCCATTTTCTGGCAAGCAAGCATGGAACCATCAGTTCCTGAAGTGATCATTTCCCTGTTTTTTGATGGGGCGCCATACCCTTCTCCCAATTCAACTGCTTTTGCAAGAGTCTGAAGCTTATGATGGTAAGTTCTCAGTTTTTGAACAACTCCCTGTTTCTTGCTTATCTTCTTTTCATAGAAACATAGTACGCATATCCCTTGAAAATGGTGCCTTTTTGGAGCGGGAAATATCTCTGGATAAATAAAAACGGGTTTTGATCTCTTTGGCAGCAGATTTTGGCAGAGTTTTTTCAGAGATGTTCTTTTAACTGCCTCTGTTCAATCCAGCCAAAATTGTTGACTTTTTCAAAACAAAGGTCACGTGAGTCTGTTTCCCTTGTGGGCTTTGTGGTAGCAAATATTTTCGTCTCCAATCAAAGCACGCCACGTGGAAAAGAAGATTATCTCTTAAATTAATTAATTAAACCATTTATTGGGATAATTAATTAATCAGGATAATATCTTAATTATATGGTATTATCTCATAATTAATAAAGATAATATCATTAATTGGGATATTATCATAATAAAGGGATATTATCCCATAATTAATGGGATAATATCAATAATTTGGTTATTATCTTATCAAAGGGATAATATCCTAATTATTAGATATTATCTTATAATTAACGAGATAATTCATATATTATCAAGTCCGAAACTCGAATCTCTCCGAAACCCTAGCCCCAAGGCTCCTATAAATAGATGACTTCATTCATCATTCAAGGTACTTCAAAACCTAGCTCCAAAACCCGAGAAAATACCCGCAGCTCTCTCTCCCTCTCCACTCTCCATTCTCCATATTTTCTCCACACGGCTCCGACCACCACACACGGCTACGGCCACCCGGTTTACACCATACAAACTCCGTACCCTTTGCTTAGCTATTGTTTTCCTACAAACACTCGAACTAACTTAGGCATCGGAGGGCCTTTGGCCAACACCCCCCGGGTGTGGTCTATTTACTCCAATCTGTTTTACAGGAATCGAGGAAGAGAGAGAAGGACCATGACCTCATCCGAGCACCAGAGCATGTTGATCCCAGGCCAAGAAGTTGACTTACGAAAATGAACAAAAACAGAATTTATAACCAATAATGCACTTTTAGCTCATTTTCATTCTAACCAAGGTAAAATCTAAGAAAACACAAAAAGGAAGTAAAAAGCTATAAAATGTCAAGAACTAACTCAAAATAGTGGGTGAATAACATGAAAAATCATGTGTAAAAATGAACCGAACAAACTTCCCAAACTTATCTTTTGCTAGTCCTCGAGCAAAACAGAAACTAAAACAAGACGCGAAACAAAACTTTCCGAACACCTTCCAAAGAGAGAGTGACTCATGCAAATGACTCAAAGGTTTTCACAAGAAAAACACAGTTTACACATTATTCACAAGGCAGCAAAGTTCAGAACACAACATGCTCAAGTGTAGTAGTGTGATGGCCAAATGGAACTCATTCTCCAATTTCAGTTTTCACACAACTTCAAAAATCATACCAAGCACAAATGTAAATTCAAATCTCACCAAAGTTGTCCTCTCACAAATGAATCACTCAGAAGAAGGTTACAATGCATCACTCAATAGTAAATATGAGAATAGAGTTAAACCATACGGGACTTAACTCAAAATAGAAGGATGAAAAACATGCATAACTATGATCTCAAGAAGGATGCCAAACACTTAAAAGCTGAAAAATGTGTGCAAATCAACCACATGACATTTAGGATCAATTTAGGTCTTTATTATAGGTTGTAATGGGGCTAAGAGTGTAAGGTGAGTGAGAACTGAAGGAAATGGATACAACAAAGTTCAAGGAACTCACAATGTAAGAGCATATAATCGTTAACTAAAAGACTTTGCAACATCACGCTTGAGAATTACAATTTTTTTTTTATATAGTTTTATTTAATTTGGCCAACCAAGAAACATGGAATTGAATTCATTGCCAAATAACCACAACTTTTCTCTTTTCTTTCACCCTTCGAGTGAAGTACTCTTTATTTTTCTTTTTCTTTTTTTAAAAAAAAATTGTAATAACAAACTTCCCAAACTTAGCATGAAAAACACAACTAAATTAAAGCTCATGAGTTCCTTAGAAAGGTAAATTCTTGTTTTTCAGGCTAAGGCTAGAAGTAATAATTGGTTACTTGAAAGAAAATGCATACATATAGGCTCAAGGTGGTTAACAATGGAAAATCATGCTTAAGCATGCATAGGGTTAGCTTGAAAGGCACAAACGGTCCAAAGAGGGACTTAATATCATTTCTCAAATGTCATGTAATTAAATTGCACAATAATGAATGTCTTTTAAGTGCTCAACCAAGTCAATGAATAATAAGATCAAACAACAACTCGGATGACAAGAAAAAAAAGAATACGTGTATAACACTCATGAATTGAAGCACAAAGCTCAAAGCTCACATTATTTATGGTTATACAAGTCTAATTCATGCTTGATACAATTCTTTGGATCATGCAAGTCCCTCAACTAGAGAATTATGAAACAAATGGCATGTGCATAGAAGGTTTCAAACATATCATGCTAGAACGATGCATTTAGTGAATAACAAATTATTATAATTTTTTTTTAGCATTTTCAATCAAGTCATGCAAACATTCATCACAATCTCATCATATATGTCCGGAAAGTGACTTGAAAACAAAAAGACTCAAAACTGAAAAAGAAAACAAAATAAAAGAAAGCAAGAATTTAAGTGAAACGAAAAAGACTTGCTTACACTTCCCAAACTTAGAAATAAACATTGTCCTCAATGTTAAAGAATTTAGGCATAAACATTGTTATAACAAGAAATAAAGGGAATAAAGCAAGTAAAAACAAGAACAACAACGACAACATGGTTATAAAACAAAACAAAACAAAATAAAACCAAACAAAACAAAACAGTAAGCCCTAACAATAGTCCTACGCACGCAGAAATCAAACCCAAAGAATCGCACAAACCAAAATGAAAGTCCAACCCAAACGAAAGCCCAAAAGCGTGAAAGTAAATAGAACAAAGAAACCAAGTCAGAAGCACAAAGAGCGAGAACTCAGAAAAATAGAAAAAAGTGGGCCCTGATGTCTCAGCTCTTGTGAGTCACAGGCAACCAAGTGAGGGACGTGTCGACAAGCAGAGGTCCCTCGCACATTCCTAAGCCAGAATTATTGGCTTCGTAGGAATGTGTGACGACTTTTGTTTCTTGAAAACGAAGAAAGGCAGAAATGCAATTAAAGGGGTTAGTGAACGGGTGAGCTGACCTAAAGGGATAGGCCGTAAGGGCCGTGCAAAACGCAGAAGCGCAGTGGCTAGGGTTACGCAGACTAAGTCTATAAAAGAGGAAGATAAATAGGGGAAAAAACACACAGAGACTCAGAAACACACCAAAGAGAAAAGAAAGACAAAAGAAAACAAAGTGCAAATGGCCTCTTCCTACCCATTCTCGTTGGATCTCAACCTAACTCCACCGACTCAGACTCGAGGCCAAGCAGTGGCACCAGTGTGGATGCCTTACTTTGCCTCTGCACAAGGGCACGTGACAGTGAATGACTCAATACTGCTGGACAACGATGTTGCCCTTGGAGTTGCTAGAAATCTAGTGACTCCCAAGGATATACGGGTGCTGGGAGAAAGGGATGACAACCGGGTCGTGAGCTCTGGCACTAAGCGTGCAAAGTACCGCAACAGTCGCAAGTGTGGGTCATCGCCTAATTGCGAAGTCCCATGAGGTGGAGGTGCTAAGAGGTCAGTTGGCGGCAGAGCGAAGTGTGGTCGAAGAGTGCCAGAGTATTATTAAAAGTTTAAAAAGGGAAAGGGAAAGGATAGTGGAGGTGAATCGACACAGCTGGAGGCGTTGCGGGAAGAGAACAAAAATCTCTCAAAGATGGTAAGTGTTTACGCCCATGACATGAGAAAGCAGCTGGAAGACCTAGACCGACCGGGTAAGCGGAAGAAAACAGATCGTGAGAGTGGTTACGCTCAAGCTAAGAGTGCCATCTTTGGGAGCTCGAGTGATGAGCCCCAAGAGACTGCACCTGAAGCCCCGGAAGAGGATAGTCATGGGCTAAACTCAAAGGTCCAATGGTCGAGACACCAAGCACTGTGAAAAAGTGATTTCTAATATATTATTGGTGTGCCTGTTTGTGTTGCCCTTCTAGTGTACTTGTCATTTTCATTTTGTTTCACTCTGTTTTTTTATTTTTTATTATTTAAGATTAATAAAAGAAATTAAGTTGTGAAAGAAAGAGTAGCACACTTCCCAAACAAAACAAAGACAATAGCCAAAAGGGAAAACACACTTCCCAAACGAAATAAAGGGAATGAGGCAAACGAAAAAGAAACAAATCACGGTTCCCCAACTGAAATAAAACTAAAAAGAAATCAAAACATAATGCACAGAAAACAGGGAGGAAAAGAAAGTAAAAAGGAAAGAACAAATGCTTTCCCTTTTAGACTGGACGCAACCACAAAATCCTCGTGAAGCGTAGGGATCGAGAGAAAATGGCAAAAGCTGGACCACAAATCCCTCATCAGCAGATGTCTATTTAAATCACGCCTCTACAAGCGGAAGAGTACCCTGCACTTCATCCTGCAAACTCAAGAAAAACCATCAAAAAGTCCAGACATAAAAAATCCATGGCATCCTCAGATATGCACGTTGATGACCTCAACCTTGAGCTGTCGCTTGCACCACCAAATTCCCAGATAAGGGCTCCTCCAAACCCTATCTTCCCAAACTCCTCATACCATCATGGTTCGGCCTCAAATTTCTCTGAGGTGGTGCCATGCAGGGCAGTATTGCCGGAAGGCATGACTGCGCAGACTTACAGTTGCAGGTCATCCTGCATGTGGCGCAGAGGTCTGGCAGAATGGCAGTGGACGAGTCCCACAATTTAACCATGCTCAACGCGGTCTCGGCCACAAATTTGGGCATGCACCTAACGGCGAGAACACGGGAGTGCAGAGCACCGGCTGAGGAGGTGGCGGCCTTGAAAGCTCAGGTGGCGGACCTCCAGAAGCGGCTCCACTGCGCCAATCAGCAAGTGGAAACACTGGAGAGGAAAGTTGAAGGCCACGTGAGCTGCTGGAGATTCTACAAGTGCGAGCGGATAGAGGCAATTAGCAGAAGCCTCAAGTGGCTCAGAATGCAACAATGAACATGTGATTAGGAATTATATGTACGCATTTTTACATTTGTGTATGTAATCACATGTTATGAAATGAATAAGCATTTAAGCCAAATTCCTGTTTGTGCATTAATGAATTGAAAACACTTCCCAAACTTATATGAAACACTGTTTATAATTGATGGAGATTTAAGATTAAACAATGCCATATAGAAAAATTGGGAAGGATAATCACAAAATAAAAGAAATAGTAAACAAACGAAAGTTGAACTAACAGTAAAAGTTGAAATAAACAAACTAATAACCGTCTTAAAATCAAACCCAAAAACAAAATAAACGAAAAGTTCAAAAGGGTACAAAACTCAAAGTACTACTGATCATCATCAGTCTCATCATCCTCATCACCATCATCATCACCATCATCATCAACATGTGCAGAGGTCCCGGGCTGACCTGGCATCTAGAGGTGCATCCAAATGGCGTCAATGGAAGTGCTCATATGCTGCATCTGCTAAACCTGGAGCTGCATCTGCTGGTATTGCATCATTTGCATGTCCCAGATGGCCTGCTGACTGGGGTCCCAAGTAGAGGTATCGACATAGGGAGCAGATGGGAATGGATGTGGTGGTGGCATACGGGCGGCACCGGAGCAGGTGCAAGTGGAGGGGCAGGTGCATGGGCAGGTGCATTGCGCCTCTAAGAGATACTCCTGGACACAGAAGTGTCTGAAATGGGACCCATGGGCTCAACATATATATCAGGAGAGCGAGCCCGAACACCTCAGCGTTCACATAACATGCTAACAAGACAAGGATAATATATGATGCTCTTCTTACGTGTACATGCCTTCAAGCGTTCAAAAATAATTTCACAAATAGGCAGGGAAAAAGTTCCCTCATGCAACACTTTCAGGATCTTGACCCCTCCTGAAGGAATTTCCGACCGTTGGCCGGATGGATAGATGTTGTGGCACACAAAGCTCCACAGGATGGCAAAGTAGGGTGTCAACTTACCCTGAATGAGGACAGTCTTTTTAGCTTGAGATGCAAAGGCAGCAGGGTCAGCATAAAAAAGTGTTTCAGCTGCGCTTTGCATCTCAAAATCTCTATGCAGATATTGTCTCCACTCATAAGTATCCTGCCTAGGTATGTGAAGAACCTCGGATATAATGGAGGGGGATAGCTCAAAATTTTTGCCCCGAACCTTGATGGGCACATTTTCATTAGCTCTAAACTCCTCACTAGGGAAAGCGGCATAAAATTCTCACACAAAAGACTCATTGTATTTTTTATAGATGCGAGCTAAAGGTAAGATGTTACGGTCCCTAAGAAGGTCCTGGACTTGAAGAAGTCCAGCGGTTTGGATGGAGGGACTAAGATTGGAGGTTACGCTCACTAACCACAGTGGCAGTGAGCATGGCCTCTTCGGCTGAGGTGCACTTCCTGAAGAAGATGCACCCTTTTTCTTACCCGTTCTAGCTCTAGACATCTAAAGAAAATAAACCAATACGCACAAAGCAAGACAACAACAAAAATCATGCCATAATTCCCAAACATGCAATATGCCACCAAATTAACCACAATGCTAGAATTCCATTCACAAAGCCAAAATTTCAACCACAATTATGCACAAATTCAACAATGCCACAAAATTAATCACAATGCACAATTATGCCAAAATTTCAAAATGCAAGCCACAATCCCAACATTCAACCACAATTGTAATGAGACAATAATAAACACAAATAACAACAATAATGATCAAGAAAAAAGATTAGAGTGAGAAAACATACCCAATTGAGCAAAATCACACCACACAACCACAAACCACAATAAAAAACAAAAACAAAGAAAAACAAGTTAGAAACAATAATAAGCAATAAGAAAAGCAATTAGAGTAAGAAAATCAAAGGAAATTCAAAGAAAAAAAATGAAATTTACCTTGAGTGAACAGTAACCCTAACTGAAAATTCTCCAAAATTGATGGAAACACTTGAAATTTCAAGGAATAGATGCCAAAAACGGATTCTACTCGAAAAATCAAGTGAGAAAAATGTGATTTGAGGTTAGATTAGGGTGGGTTGTGAGTGATTTAGAGGGAGGGAGAAGAGAGAAGTCGAAAAAGGGGGGGGGGGGGGTGGTTTAGCGCCTGGGAGGAAGAAGAAGTGAGGAGAGAGAAGAGAGAAAAGAAGAAAAAGAGCCGGTTAAAACAAAAATCGCGACCAGCGACCGGTCGCTTTTACACAGAAACGAAATTAAAGGAAATGCGCAACGAGCGACCGGTCGCAGGTGCATAGCGACCGGTCGTTTTACACAGAAACGATTTTTTTCGAAGTACCAAAATCGCGACCGGTCGCAAGGCAAAAGCGACCGGTCGTTTGAGGCAGAATCAAAAATTTTATTTTGCTCGACTCGCGACCGGTCGCAAAACATGTACGACCGGTCGTTTTTGGGGTTTTTTTTTTTTTTTTTTTTAAATTTTTAAATGTTTTAAATTTTTTTAATAATAATAATATTTTTTTTAAAAAAAAATTTTATTAATGACTTACCTTCCCAACTCAGTTTCTCACCACAGCAGGTGCATCAATGAAGTGGAGCACTTCATCCTCTTGATTCAAAGCATTTTCATGGTAGATTTTCAACTTATGCCCATTAACTTTGAATTCCTTTCCTATGCCTCCTGGTCGGATTTCAACTGCACCATAGGAAAAGACATTAGTAACTACAAATGGGCCAGCCCAGTGGGAACGAAGCTCACCTAGAAAGAGTTTGAACCTAGAGTTAAAGAGTAATACTCTTTGCCCTACTTCAAACGACTTTCTAATGATATGCTTATCATGAAACGCCTTTGTTTTTTCTTTGTAAATTTTTGCGTTCTCATAAGCATCATTGCGAAGCTCGTCCAGTTCGCTCAGTTGTAACCTTCTGTGATCTCCTGCTTCCTTCATGTCGAAGTTGTACTTCTTGATTGCCCAAAGGGCCCTGTGTTCAAGCTCGACAGGTAGATGAAAAGGTTTTCCAAAAATTAGGCGAAAAGGAGACATACCGATTGGAGTTTTGTAAGCAGTTCGGTATGCCCAGAGAGCATCGTCAAGGCGCATAGACCAATCCTTTCGAGTAGGATCAACAGTCTTCTCCAATATGTGCTTCACCTCTCTATTGGAAATCTCTACTTGCCCACTAGTTTGAGGGTGATAGGGGGTGGACACCTTGTGGGTTATGCCATACTTCTTGAGTAGGGCCTCAAATGATCGATTGCAAAAATGGAATCCTCCATCACTAATGATGGCCCTTGGTGTTCCAAACCTACAAAAGATATTAGCTCGAAGAAAGCTAAGAACAACTTTCGAATCATTAGATTTGGTTGGAATTGCTTCCACCCATTTTGAAACATAATCAACCGCAAGTAGAATAAATAGATTTCCAAAAGATGAAGGAAATGGTCCCATGAAATCTATGCCCCATACATCAAATATTTCAACAACTAGAATTGGATTTAAAGGCATTTGATTTCGAGATGAAATGTTACCCATTCGTTGACACCTATCACAAGATAGACAGAATTGTGAGGCATCTTTGAACAAGCTTGGCCAAAAGAATCCACTTTGCAAAACTTTTAATGCTGTCTTCTTGGCTCCAAAGTGGCCACCACATGCATTCGAGTGACAGAATGTGAGTATAGACTGAAATTCGTTCACGGGAACACATCGCCGAATCACGGAGTCCGAACAATACTTCCACAAATATGGGTCATCCCACACATAGGACTTGGTGGTTTTCAGTAATTTGTCCTTTTGACCTCTTGACAAGTCCCTTGGTATATTTCCTGTTGCAAGAAAATTGATAATGTCAGCATACCATGGGTCAAAAACTTGTAATGCAAAAAGTTGCTCATCAGGAAAGGATTCACGAAGAGGAAGAGTGTCTTCTTCGGCATTGGAGTTGGTGAATCGGCTAAGGTGGTCAGCTACCACATTCTCCGATCCCTTCTTATCCTTGATTTCTATATCAAATTCTTGGAGTAACAAAACCCATCGTATCAATCTTGGTTTTGCTTCCTTCTTTGCCAAGAGATATTTCAAAGCTGCATGATCAGTAAAAACAATTACTTTAGAGCCTATCAAATACGAACGAAACTTCTCTAAAGCAAAAATTACAGCTAGAAGCTCTTTCTCAGTAGTTGAATAGTTCAACTGAGCATCATTGAGTGTACGGCTTGCATAATATATGGCATGCAATCTCTTCTCAACTCTTTGTCCCAAAACAGCTCCAACTGCAAAATCAGATGCATCGCACATTAATTCGAAAGGTAAATTCCAATTTGGAGGCATAATGATAGGTGCAGTTGTGAGAAGAGTTTTGAGTCTTTGAAAAGCTGCCAAACATTCATCATTAAAATCAAAATCTGCATCTTTGGCAAGCAAGCTACACAATGGTCGAGAGATCTTAGAAAAATCTTTTATGAATCTTCTATAGAACCCGGCATGTCCTAGGAAGGATCGGATCTCTTTTACTGATGTGGGGGGTGGCAAACCGCTTATCACGTCTACTTTGGCTTTGTCAACCTCAATGCCTTGACTGGAAATCACATGACCTAAAACAATTTCCTGTTGTACCATGAAATGACACTTTTCCCAATTGAGAATTAAGTTGCATTCCCGGCATCTTTGCAAAACTAAAGACAAGTTGTTAAGGCATGAATCAAATGAATGACCAAACACACTAAAATCATCCATGAATACTTCAATAAATTTTTCTACCATATCGGAGAAAATACTCATCATGCATCGTTGGAAAGTGGCCGGGGCATTACACAATCCAAATGGCATACGCCGGTAGGCGAAGGTGCCATAGGGACATGTGAATGTCGTCTTGTGTTGGTCTTCAGGAGCGACGGCAATTTGGTGGTATCCTGAATAGCCATCCAAGAAGCAGTAGTAACTGTGACCTGCAAGTCGTTCAAGCATTTGATCAATAAATGGTAATGGAAAATGATCTTTACGGGTGGCGGTATTTAATTTTCTATAATCAATGCAAACACGCCATCCCGTTTTGACACGAGAAGGAATAAGTTCATTTTCCTCATTTCTTACAACCGTTATTTCTGACTTTTTAGGAACCACTTGGACCGGGCTTACCCACTTGCTATCAGAAATAGGATAAATTATACCAACATCCAATAGTTTCAGAATTTCTTTTCGGACTACCTCTGTCATGATTGGATTTAGCCTACGTTGAGCATCATTTGTGGGTATGGAATTATCTTCCAATAAAATTCTGTGCACGCATCTTGTTGGGATTATTCCCTTCATGTCCGCAATACTCCAACCAATTGCTCCCTTGTGTTCTCCTAACACTCGCATCAACTTCTGTTCACACTATGCCAAATTTTACTTTACACAACACCATATAGGCATCGATAAATCTAAAAACCAATGCTGTTAGTATTTTAGGCATCAATTTTATAAATAATAGGACTAAAAGTATATAAAGGCATCAGCACAAATATTTGGTTTTTACTACTGATGCCATTGACTATACTTAGCATCTATAATAGAATTATACTGAAGCGTAAAATTCTTGGGCGAAAAGTAAATTTAAGCGCCAATTTAGGTCCGATGCCAAAAGCCTAGAGTTGACTGCTACAGTGATTTTTCCCTAAAAAATTTCAGTCCCTTATCCAAAACTTTCCCTCTCTAGATACCCACATACTCCAGTGAGCTCCCATCTTCTCACCTTCAAACTCCCTCTATTCTCTCTCGCAATACCCTCATTCACCCTAAACCCGCTCTCGCTATACCCACAGTCACCGTACTCTCTCATCCCCGTCACAGAGAGTCACTCTGTGCTCGTCCGGTCGTCCTGTTTAAAGTTCTTCTACGTCCTCAATATCTGCCGCCATCCTCTTTTTCCTCCATCTCTTCGCCATCTTCTCCTAAACCCAAAAAATTAGAACCAACAAAACCTAATTTCTGAGCCCCCTTTTAATATCTCTGATTCTATTTGATTTAAATCCAGAATCTAGGACGCGATGGGCAATTTCAACCTCTCGCGCTTCATCGTCGCCATTATCCTCTGCATCATCGTCTTCGTTCCTTTCTCTCAAGCATGTCCATCACATCACTATCACAAATGAGCAGTACCGGTGGATTGCATATTTGTCAATCTTCACAGGATTGCATATTCGAATGAACTAGTTCAGGTTCTGGTTCAATCTGGA
>CM031923.1:0-21474 GCA_018703695.1 Prunus fruticosa | reverse complement strand
CCACATTGCATGGGGATTAACAGGGTGCTCATACATATATGTCAACACATTTGGTAAGAATAAAATGTAATTTTCATAAGAAAGTTCAAGACATCAAAAACAAGACAAGCTTGTGATTGGTTGTTCAAGATATCATATGAATTTGTTTTCTAGCCCAAATTGTGGCAGGCATTTCTCATTGAATTCAGGAAGAAGTGGGTGCCGTCAGGTTTGATGTGTGAATTTGATACTATACCATAATGATCTTTTAACTTAATAGGTACAATTGCTTTATACAAGAGTATTCATGCAAGGGAACTAATTTCTTTAATCTAGGAAACTAACTAGGAAAAACAAAATTCTAAATTACAACATGATTGATACGAATTGATATTATACAAATAAGACTTCTTAACACTCCCCCTCAAGTTGGAGAGTAGATATCAAGAACTCTCAACTCCAGAAACAAGATTGTTGAATTCTTTATTTTTCCAATGCTTTGGTAAGGATACTGGCCAGATTGGAAAGACGAACTCACATGTCGTGTACAGCATTGCAAACTTTTCCTGAATTTTATCTCAATAAAAATGGCAGTTCATTCAATGTCTTGTTCTCTCATTGAACACCTGGGTTAGCAGCAATATGTAAAGCTGTATTGTTGTCACAATACAACAAAAGACGATTGGTGATGATAAATGCGCAAAAATCCTAGAAGAATTAGAAGCCAAGACAACTACACAACATGCCATTGCCATAGGTGTATATTGGCTTCTGTTGAAGACAAAGATATGGTTTTTTGTCACTTTGAATTTCTTATGAAAATTAAAGAAGATCCTAGAAACACACAATATCCTAGTAGACCTTCTAGTATTAGGACACCTACCCAATGGGAATACAAGAATGCAAGCAAAGTCAAGTCACTATAGAAAGACAACACTGTCCCTTTGACATGTTGAAATTCTTCTCAAAAATAACGAAGAATGCGAAGCGCAGCCTCCATGTGAGGTTTTATGGCGCATGCATAAACCTACTTAAGACATGAACATAGTAAGTAATATTTGACCTCCTGACATAGTTAAATGAACGACCAACAAGTCTTCTCTAGTGCAGGACTGGGTATTTTAAGCAATTCACCCTATCAGAAATCTAAGCCTTCCATAGGGAAATCAACAAGTGTGGCACCTAGAAGCTTTGCATCCTTCAAAATTTCCAACGCATCCTACACTGGGATTAAGAAAATACCTTTCTTAATTCTCGATACCTCGATCCCAGAAAATATCTCAAATTCTCCAGGAGATCCTTAATAGAAAAATGATTGTGCAAAAAAATCCTTTGAGTGCGGAATAGATTTAGGATCATTGCCTGTAATTATAATGTCATCAACATAAATCAATAATGCTGTGAAGAGTCCCCCTTGTTGCGTTTAAACAATGAATGGTCAGCTTTAGGTCTGAACGTAACAGTAAACAAGGAAGGGCCTGACAAAACTTAGCAAACCATTGAAGAGAAGCTTACTTTAAACCATAAAGAGATTTATGAAGATATGAGGAGCGTTGCTTTGAGAAAACCGTTCAAGAAGATCTACCCAAATTTCTCAGCTGTGAGGTGCAGTAAATTACACTATCGCTGATTTCGGGGTGGGTGTCGACGGGTGGCAGAGAAGACCACAGTGATCGTTGCCTAACGCAGGCCCCATGCTGTGTGTAGTCACGGCTTGGATTACGATGATGGCATTTTGACGGTTTCATCAACAAACTCAAATTCATTCTTTGACGTTCCATTGAAAACTTTCATGAATCTACGCCATGTCACATAGTTATCTCCATTCAAGGGCTTCGGCCAATCCCAAACCCGATGATCCAAATTTCTAAGGTAATAACACTACTACAAAAAACACTTTGCAGCGACGGATGATTTTTGTTCGTAAAAGAAAAATTTCGTCCCTGCAAAAATTTTGTGTTCACGCAAAACTCGTGGAGAAAGGGTTTTGTGCGAGGGGCGGAAAATTCTTCGTCCCTACAAAAAAAAAACAAATATTGTCAGATGACAAAACAAATAACATTAAATAATGACAAATAAGTGGCATAAGATTCAAAACTCATTCCAAAAACACATATTAATGAAAAAAATAAAATGTACAAGAGAAGTGAGTGTGGAGAATTAGAGAAATGGTGAGAGAGAGAGAGATGAGAGAGTCAGTGAGAGTGAGAGATGAGATGAAAAGAGAAATAGAGAGTGGTGAGAGAGAGAGAGAGAGAGAGATAGTGAAGAAATGAGGGTTGAGTGAGAGGAGTGAGTGTGGAGAGAAATGGTAGGATTTGGGGGGGTGGGAAAGGAGGAGAGAGAAATGATAGGATTTTAGAAGACATTGAGAAAATGGTTGAGGAGTTATTTTGCTTTTAAAGAACGTATCACTTTGCGTGACGAACGATATATTGTTCGCGCAAAAGTGTTTAAAAAAAATTCTAATTTCAGTGCCCACCAATTTTTAGAGTATACTTTGCGCGACGAATATTATATATTGGTCACGCAAAAGTGAAATTTTTTTATTATTTTAAAAATCCAATTTTCGTGACCGCCAAATTTTTAGAGTATTCCTTTTGCGCGACGAATATTTTTGAGTGGTCACAACAAAAACTCGAAATTTTTTAAAAAAAAATCTCCCATTATTGGTACACGCCCAAATTTTGAGAGTATACTTTGCGCGACGAATACCCAATTGGTCAGCAAAATTCTTAAAAAATATTTAAAGCTAGTAATAAATACGTATACTATTCTCATTTTCTTAAGTGTTATACGTACAAAATAAATGAATTTAAAGCTACACAACGATCCAACACGTCAAACTTTTTTGTTTATCCTTAGAATCATATACACCGAAATTCAGAAAAAAATAAACATTAAGAGATCAATTAATGGGACAAAACATTCGACGGTTATAAACGAAAAATCATGATTTAACGGTTATTTCAACCCCTAATTTTGAAGATTTTACGGCTACACTTTACTTGACCCTGTATGAATACAATGATTGCATTCGATCGTCAATTTAAAATATTTACACTAGTAGATACCACAAAATCGTATGTTATATTTAATAAAAGTATAAATAAACTCTTATTTGTTAGTGAATATATTGTTTTCATAGCCTACGCATTCTACAAAACTAGTTTCAACGATTTAAACCGTCAAATTTGTTTGTTTACACTTTTGAGATCATATACGCAAAAGTAAAAAAATAAACATTAGAGATTAAGTAATACGACAAACTTCAACGGTTGTAACGAAAAATCACAATTCAACGGTTACTTAAACTCTTAATTTTCACTCCTTGACCCTATATGAATACAATAATTGTTAATTCGATCGTCAATTTAAAATATTTACACTAGTAATACCACAAAATCTTATGTTATATTTAATAAAAGTATAAATAAACTCTTATTTGTTAGTGAATATATTGTTTTCATGGCATATGCATTCTACGAAACTAGTTTCAACGATCCAACTGTCAAATTTGTTTGTTTACACTTCGAATCATATGCGCCAAAAATTGGAAAAAATAAACATTCAGAGATTAAGTAATAGAATAAAACTTTTCGACGGTTGTAGACGAAAAATCACGATTTAACGGTTAATTCAACTCTGATTTTCATGATTTTTTACAGCTACACTCCTTCACCCTATATGAATACAATGAACCACTTCGATCGTCAATTTAAAATATTTACACTAGTGGATACCACAAAATCTTATGTTATATTTAACAAAAGTATAAATAAACTCTAATTGTTAGTAAATATATTGTTTTAATAGCATATGTATTCTATGAAACCAGTTTCAACGATCCAACCGTCAAACTTGTTTGTTTATACTTGAGTTGTATACCCCAAAAATTGGAAAAAATAAACATTCAGAGATCACATAATGGGACAAAACTTTCGATGGTTATAAACAAAAATCACGATTAAACAGTTATTTTAACTCCGCTTTTGATGATTTTTTACAGCTACATTCCTTGACCCTATATGAATACAATGAACCAATTTTATTGTCAATTTAAAATATATTTTTCTAACAAAAACCCAAATCCGAACTACAATAATATATTTTTCTAAGAAAATAATGTTTTATTTTTTTTATTTTGTATAGACTTTGTGAGACGAAGATTATTTATTTCGTCGTACAAAGTCATTCCCACTTTTTATTTTGTTTATTTAATTTTAGTGAAGATTTTTGCGAGACAAAGATTACTTATTTCGTCTTGGCAAAAAGTACAATTTTTTTTATTTTATTTATTTATTTTTTTTTTGTAAATCCATTTGCGGGCAAAAGTCCAGCCGATCGAATGGGTACAGCGCTCTTACCAAGGTTGGTTTATAAGTTGACCTACCTAACATTTTTCCTTATACAAATAGACTTCTAAATTCAAATGTCACGTTCATAGGAAGTTAAAACATACAAACAAAGACAAGCTTGTGATTGGTTGTAAGAGATATCATATGAATTTGTTCTGTAATCCAAAATCTGGCAAGCAGCCTTTCTCATTGATTAGGAAGGAGTGGGTGCCGTGCAGGTTAATGCGCACATTCTTGAAACTGGATTGCTCCTCGGACGTGTCTAACTAGAGTACACGGTCAACAAAGAGCCGTTTCATGTCCCATCTCCCACTCATAGCATCGCAGTCGACAAAGAGCCGTTTCATGTCAACAAAAAGCGGTTTCATGTCCCATCTCTCCCACTCATTGCATCGCAGTCAACAAAGAGCCGTTTCATGTCCCAACTCTTCGTTCCATGTCCCAACTAATAGAGTCAAGAGCGAAATTAGAAATTTTTCAACGGTCGCTATAGCTAAAATGTTTAGGGTAAAATCTAATGAACTTTTTTTTGTTTCTATTTACAGTTTTTATAGTTTTTATAGAAATACGATTATATATTAAATTATATAAACCACACTAGTTCCTAATTCTATTGACTAATTTCAAATAAATTTTGACATAACACAAATACATATTAAATGCAACAAGAAAACCAATATTATCAAAATGAAAATGTTTTCAACAACGAAATTAAAAGTATGCTAATTTTAACATGTATTTTTATTACTTCCATGCAACTAAATTTATAAGAGAATGGGTCTTTTCATTTATCTTTCTTCACCTACATGTTTGGTTTTTTGTTTTTTGTGGTTTAATTCTTACCCTTATTCTAATAATATTTTTTCTGATGGTCTGTTACCAATGTCATAAAATTTCAAAATAGAATAATATCATCTAAAATATGCAGAGAGTGGAAAAATAATAAGGCACCTAAATTTTCATATACAAGGGCAGATAAGGCAGAACAACCAGGACCTCCAGTGAGCCAAAGCACAAGAGGATCATCCTCTGGAGTACTCCCTTCTGACTCAAAGAAGTAATAAAATAGGAGCTGCACATCATCATCCATGCACCCACTCCCACGTACCTTTATATAAGTAAAGCCACAAAGCATATAATACGTTGTCATCTTTTGTATTGATGTAATGTAACTCATATTGCACATGTTTATATATACAGAGTAGAGAATAATAGTTTTACGAACAAAAATACCACCCAGTTTCAAGTTTGAAGGGGAGGTCACCACGAAAGCCAGGTAGGGTTTTGATCAACATTAATGTTCATAAGGATTACCAGAAGAAGTGCTTGTGGCAACGTGGTGATGATGATGTACTTGCTGCTAGGCATTTTATCACATGTATATATGCTCCCCTCTTTGATTGTTGTTCATAGGGTAGAGCTTCACAAAGGATCATCCAGATGATGTATTTTTTTCGATCATTTTTGGTTTGTTTACTACATAATACATTAACAATGAATTATATTGTGAAGTTTTGGTATTGTGTTGGCATATATAATATAATACAAAAAAAATTGCACTAAAGATTATACTAAAAATTTGATCGATCGTCCATAATACTAGAGATTATACATCAAAAACATGGGTTACAAAAAAGTGACATTCGCAGTTACATATCCAATTGACAATATTCTTGGAAATTTATTCACCAAATAGTACCAGCTAGCAACATCCAAGACTTTGGGGCACAAAAGTATTGGAATGAGAGCTAATTGAAACATAGTAATATGCAAACCACCTATCAACCATGGCAAGACATTCCATAGGCTTGTATTCTGGAGCTAAGTGGCCACCTCCCTGTGCAGGTCAAACAAAACTTAATTTCCATTATTTTAGTTCTCTTTTTTTCTTTCAGAAACTTAGTTGAGAAAAATTAAGCAGGATTTTCAGTTCTTGCCTTTACAGTAACAAATGTCAAACTGTACGCTTTCATTGTATATGCGTCGGTGTACCTTAGAAAAAAGATTATTTAATTACTTAAATAAGAAATTGCAGTGACAGTATGAAAATTGATAGTCGCAAGCGACCGACCCTGCAACTTGGCCATTAACAAACCATGGTCTCCATTTTGTAATCAACACTCGAATTTAGAGATTTTATCCATTCTCGAGTGCCCACATATGGAATAAGCATGTCATGATCACCACTGTAACAAACAAACAAAAAATCTACAAATTAACTTTGATATATTTCAGACAGAAGAATACTGAATTCATCGGTTTTTTCGCACAAACGGATAGGCAAAATTTGGAAATGGAAAATTAGGAATATTAATTAGTGTACCTGTAAACCAGTGCTCTAAGGTTTGTCTTGGTGAGATTTCGATGATAGTCAATACTAGTTGTAACATCATATGCATAATTCCTATCTAAGCTCCGATTGCATCTTTCCCAACCCTTTATTGTTCCCTGTTAATTAAGTTGTAATGGCAAAAGTGCTATAGAGAAATTAATTATATATTGTAATTCTCAAAATTATAACATACCTCTCGAACGTTTAGAGCATTTTGGACAGTTTTGTCATTAGCCCAAATGAAGCAGAAGAGATAGTTATAATTCTGCAACCAAGTACTAAGGTATTAGCATGAAACATAGTTCAGTCATGTAAACGTATAAATATATGGCTAAATAATGTAATTTGACTCGATTGCTAACCGAGCTTATAGGACAAAAATTTCCAAAGTCAAAGTGAAAAACGAGTCAAATTATAAGGACAAAAAAATATGTAATTTGACCTAAATTTATAGGAGAATATATTGTGCGAGAGTAAGTAAGCCAGAAATTTACACGACACCATGATTTTGTAGAATGATGTAGCACATCTAACAAGTCGTCTCAGCAAAGTTTTGATCCCATTTGAATATTTTTGGTTTTGGAGACAGAGTACTACACCTTGGCTCCAATATTTGTTCAATATTTATCTTCTGGATGCACTGCAAATTTGTTAAGTGGTAAATCGATATTCAGTATCACACTAAGTATAAAATAAATGCAAACCAAGGACATTGTAGTAATTCTCACCTCATTGACTTCTTGGAGGTTTTCCACACAAGGTGCAGTGCTTGGATCTACTTGAACATAATCGCCCTTGCAATTTGTTTTAGTTGACTATATATATAATACGAAGAGATTAGCTCTCAAATTAAGCATGAATTTTATTTTAAGAAAATCAAAAGATAAACAAGAAAACGTATTTATACCTCCATAGAGTTCATCGGATATAAGTGCCATGCGACGAGCATATTTAATTCGTGAGTTCACGTCATATGTTGGTTCTGTCAATGGGTTGCCAAGCACGTAACCCTGAGTTCAATCAAACAACATTTAGTTATCCAAGACAATATTTTCTTTACTTGATACTAAAAATGTGGTCTATTAAATTAAATAGTCACCCCAAAAAAAACAAATCTATGTTTGAATGTATTTTTTTTTCTCCTGATCCAAGTGATATTGAGGAGGAAGAATTCAAACCTTGGTATGAATGTCACATTTTACTCATGCGTTATAATCATTACATTTTGTACTACAAGGTTTTTCTTTGGTAAGAAAATATATTACTCCAATAACACATTAAAATGATTTTTTTTCTCACACAAACTTTCAAGGTTATATGAGAGTTTAAAGGTTAAAGCTCCTGATATGCAAGTCAAAACTTTTTTTCACTGTTCTAGTAAAATGGTTAAGAACCAGGGACTAAGACAGAAAGACAGCACAAAAGCAAAAGTTCATTACAGAAAGCAGAAAAAAAAAAAGAAAGAAAAAGAAGAAGATTGTAATGAGCTATATTAGGATTATAAGCTAAAATCAAATGAGCAGAAAACAACCATAAGAGCCCAAACGAACGCACGCAAAAGGAGAAGGGCTAACGAGGACTGAAATCAGATTGAATTCTTCTTTGAGATTCATTGGCGGTTCATGCCCGGCTCGTTACCTGCAACAGTTCAGATTTAGGAGACTTTATGTCAAATAAATTTGGGTCTCGTTTGATAATTATTTAGTGAAACAACTGAAAAGGTTTTCATTCCCAACAAAAGTTACCGTTGGATACTTGTTGAGCAATGATGGGAACGGTTATGCCTGAATATGAATCACCAGTAATATATAGTGGATTTTTCAGAAATTGAGGGTGATCTTTAAGCCACTGCAGCACCGTTATATACATCACAACAATTAATAAATTAATTAATGACATTAACAATGTAATTTGTAAATTACTTTACCAAATTTTTCACCTTCCTTATAAATTCATAGGTCTGAGTAGTTGATAATCTGTCACCGTCCAGCTTTTCTCCCAACTTTTTGCATAGGAATATCCAGTACCAACAGGTTGATCCAAAAATATTACGTTGGCAATCTGAACATTTTTTCAATATGATTAAAGGGGTCAAGTTCTTGACAAATCATAAATTTTTTTTTTTTTTTGCCACTAAACCGCATGGTTTAGATATATGTTAAGTAGAGAAAATTAATTAGCAGTAGGCTTACATCTAATCTTACCTTTGTCCATGAGTATGGGTTCAACAAAAATGTTGGTTCGTTCCCACTAGAATTTGCGTAGTTGAAAATTAATGGACCTACCAAAAAAAATAAAACTCAGGGCAATAAGTTTCGTTAATATTTATCAAATGCAAATTCATTTGATATCCTTTATGGTATGATCACAAATTCTTTGTTCCAATCCAAAAAAGAAAAAAGAAAAACAGATGAGGTTATCAAATTGTTCTATGATAACAACCATTAATTCTTTGATGTTACTGTACACTGACCTATAGATGGCTACCTTCCAGTCAAAATCCAACTAATGGTTTTGTACAGTTTCAAAATAATTCTGGAGGGGAATTCCCAGTTCAGTAATATATGGAGTAATTTGTTGATTATTTGTAAGACTTTGAATCCAATTGTTGATCATGATAATATAAGTGGAGGATATGATAATGTACCTATACTGCCATATACCATGGCGGCAAAAGAAGAGCAACCAGGACCTCCGCTGAGCCAGAGCAGTAAAGGATCTTCCTTGGGACTTCTCTCCGACTCAATGAAGAAATAAAACAACTGAATATCATCCAAATTGCCCACCCCAACGTACCTTTATATCATTTAAATCATAATTTTCATTCTCATCATTGCAATTGGTACGTATTAATTGATATAGAGTAATAATAATTCATAGAGGGAACCAAAAATTAATTAATTAATTAGTGCCATATACCATAGAAATATCCTTTCATTCACAGCAAAGCATGAAAGAGATGAACAACTAAACTGGAGAGGAGAACACATAAGGACACCTCTATGTAGATGCGAAAAACAAGACCCCGATTAAAAAACTGAAACAAAAACAAAGAAATACCAACCCGGTTTCAAGTTTGAAGGGGAGTTAGCGGAAAATCCCGGTAGGGTGTTGATGATGGATGATGAAGCAACAATGTGACAACAATGAAGAAGGAGGAGCAGAAGAAGTGCTTGCGGAAACATGGTGAGGTTGGAGCTGTAACAGTACGTACACTAGGATTAACAGGCTATGAACTAAGTACTAATACGAAGTGATTAGAGAGAATGTTTGGTGAGGCATTATGACTTTGACCAGGGAACATCAGGTGTCATCATTTCCCGTCACTTTATCACATGTTATGTCTATCATGCCCAAATATGTGGGAAGATATAATCTGTCACTGATTGCCAAGCACATATCCCTTCAGCCAATATTGTTAGTTAAGACAAAGACAAGACATAGACAAGTCCTTAAACCAAGGAAAGCTTGTCTACCATCTCTTATCTTTTCCATGTCTACATATCCATGTTTTAGGGATGTTTACATATCCATGTTTTAGGGTACCTTTCCAGGATTTTGTGGTATTAGATGTAACTAATAATTAACCATGTACAATTGCATATATCTCTCCATGTGAGTAATACAATCTTAGACAAGCATTTTCTGCAAACCTTCTTCTCCAAGTTCATCTCTATTCTCTCAATTACATTATCTTTGGCATAATTCTGGCAATGGAATTTGGTTGCCTCTCATAACCTTGTTCTTGCCTAATCTCTACCTGTTTTTGCCCATAATTTGCTGCTATATTGGTCATATCTCATACTTTGCCTTGCCTCAAAATTGATCTTGATCATAAGCCTTTTTTTGTGCTCTTGTTTGCTGAAGTTTAAGCTATTTCTTCCTCTACATCTCTTTATATACTTACCTCATGGGTGACACCAACGACTCAATCAACTCCACGGGTGACTCCTCTAAAATCGACTCCACCAAGATCGACTCCACAACTCCACCACCCCGGTCCTCTCATGACTACTCTCAAATTACTCCTGATAAGTTGGATGGGTCCAACTATCATGCATGGTCTCATGGTGTTCGCTCGGCCATCAACTTTCTCGTCGTATGGCTGGTTTCATTAATGGTAAAAAGATTGTCCCACTCCCATTGATGATCCTCGCTATGAAGCTGGGATGAAGACAGATATTTGGTGCAGTCATGGCTCCTTAACTCCATGACCAAAAATGTACGTGCCTTATTTGATCACTGCTCAACGCTTATGCGGTGTGAGATGCAGCTCGGAAGACATATCCTGTCACTCAGAATAGCTCCAAGTTTTAGACTGGGTCGTCAGTTCGTCACCACCTCTCAAAGTGGTGAACCTGTGAATGTCTTCTACGAAAAATTACACATAATATGGCAGGAGATTGACAGCCTCAGTCCCTGCAAACATATCAATCCCGATGATGTGGCTCTTCACCAACAAGCACTTGAAGTTAAACGTGTGTATGATTTTTTGGGAGGACTGGATCCCAACTTTGATTTCCGTTCGTCATCGGATTCTTGCCATGAACCCGCTTCCAGCAGTCATTGAAGCTTATGCACTTGTGGTAGAAGAAGATAATCGCCAATCTTCCATGCTTGGCGGTGGAAGTGCAATGGCGGTCAAGCCATATCGGCCACCACACTGTACGTACTCCGGACGTCCCCCCGAAGTCCCAAAACGGACGATGCAGAAGGGAACTCGGAAGTGCACTCATTGTGGTGGTAATCATCTTTGTTGAGAAGTGCTTTAAGCTTCATGGTTATCCTGAGTGGTGGGATGCTCTCAAGTCCGGCAACAAAACACCCAAGGCGGCATGTGTTGTAACTACCGATGCTTCTCCATCTTCCACCCTACTCTCCGGACTCGGAATCAGGGTACACGACCCACTACATGGATAATTGACACAGGTGCCACTGATCAATGACTTTTGACTCTACTATGTTTTCCACAATATCTTCTAAGTCC
The DNA here is from genome assembly GCA_018703695.1 of Prunus fruticosa. Lineage (NCBI taxonomy): Eukaryota > Viridiplantae > Streptophyta > Magnoliopsida > Rosales > Rosaceae > Prunus > Prunus fruticosa. The sequence goes on along the minus strand of CM031923.1, from coordinate 9,818 downwards.
CGTCATCCTTACATCACTAGTGCCAATGGAGTTCCTTCTAATGTTGCTGGTGAAGGAACTATATCACTTTCCCCTTCCTTATCTTTATCTCATACACTACTTGTTCCCTCCATCAATTGCAATTTGCTGTCTGTTTGGAAAATTACTTGACTCACATAACTGTTATGCCACATTCTATCCTTCCCATTGTTTTTTTAAGGACCTCACGGACTCAGCGCGACGATTAGGCATGGTACAACGAGAGGGGGGTTGTGTTCCTTGACGGTCTCTTCACCACCAAGGGTAGCTCATACTCGAGGTTCCAGCTCACAAGCTTCGCAATCGACATCAGATTTGGCTTTGGCATCGTCGTCTAGGACATCCATCCTTTGGCTATCTTCAACGTTTGTTTAGGATCTTGTTTCGTGGCCTAGATCAGTTCTAGATTTTGAGTGTGAAAATCTGTATTGGCCAAAAGCCATCGAAACTGTTTTCCCTTAAGTGATAATAAAACGGAATTCCCTTTGATTTGGTTCACTCTTATTTGGGGTCCTGCTAAAGTTTCTTCCAATGACAAAAGATGGTTTGTTACATTTATTGATGATTGCACTCGTATGACTTGGGTATATTTACTAGCTCATAAAAGTGACGTTTCCGCTGCAAATCCGTGAATTTCATGCTATGATTACCACACAATTCCAAGCCTCCATCAAAGTATTCCAAAATCTGATAATGGTGGGGAATATGTGAACAATGCCTTGGCACAATTCTTAGGAGACCAAGGCATCATTCATCAAACCTCCACATCTTTTACTCGCAACAAATGGTGTCGCAGAGCGAAGAATCGACAATTACTTGAGGTTACTCGTGCTTACATGTTGGATAAATCAGTCCCTCACTACTTATGGGGACATGCCCTTCTTCTCCAGTATATGTAATTAATCGAGTGCCAAGTAGTGTTTTGAAGTTTGAAACTCCACTGAACACCTTGGCTCGTCATGTCTCTCTTCCTCCGTCTTCAAGCTGCCTCCTCGCATATTTGGTTGTGTTGTATATGCTCATGTTCCATCTCATCAAAGAAGTAAGCTGGACCCTTGTGCCATTCGATGTGTGTTCATTGGGTATGGATCAACTCAAAAAGGATACAAATGTTACCATCCTCCTACTCGCAAGCTCTTTGCCACTATGGATGCCACATTTCATGAAGATTTATCCTACTTTGAAGCTTTTATGCCCCCTTCTTCAAGGGGGAGAGAGAAGGAATGAAGAGAAGGAAGGAAAAATCCAAGTCTGTGCAAATCGACCGGTTCGTAACCCTGAAGCGACCGATCGCATTCCTGAAACGACCGGTCGCACTGACCCCAGCGGCCGGTCGCCTGCTCGAGCGATGATGAAAATCGATTCTGTGACAAAACGACCAAGTCGTAATCCGAAGGCGCGGGTCATGCAGACTGAGAAGCGACCGGTTCGTAGGCTCAAGCGACCGGTCGTCCAGAACTCGAGTGATGAAAATCGATTCTCTGACAAAACGACCGGTCGTAATCCGGAAGGCGACCGGTCGTGCAAACTCAACGACCGGTCGTAGGCTAGAGTGACCGGTCACGCAGACTCCAAGTGACGAAATTGCATTACTGTCCAACTTGAAGATTTGGACAGCGATGAAGGTCCTGGAAAATTGTCGTTCTTATTTGGTGAAGATCCCGGAGGTGACAATTCAAATAGTTGATGTGATCAACAACAAAATACAACCCCTTCTTCTCAACCATCGGACCAATCGTCTCGTGATGAGGAAACACTTGAGGTAATTCCCGAAGCACCTAATGCTATACCATACACTCTCCCACCTAGGACCACTAGAGGAAAACCCAAACCTCAATATTTCCTGACCTTACTGCCAAATCTAAATATCCTATTAATAACCATGTTTCAACTCATAGATTGTCAAATTCATATGCATCATTTGTCAATCAATTATCTCTGTATGTGTTCCAAATAAGTGGCATGATGCTATAACAGATTCCAGATGGGCTGAAGCAATGGCAATTGAAATGGAAGCTCCTGGAAAAGAATTCTACATGGGAAATGGTCTAGTTGTCACAAGGGAAGAAACCAGTTGGATGTCGGTGGATATACACCATTGAATACAAAGCTGATGGATCCATAGATCGAATACAAAGCTTGATTAGTGGACAAAGGGTATACACAAACATATGGAATTGACTACCAAGAGACATTTGCACCTGTTGCCAAGATCAATACCGTACGTGTTCTCATGTTGGTCTGCACCAACCTTCACTGGCCACTATTGCAGTATGATGTAAAGAATGCATTTCTTACGGGGAATTGCAAGAAGAAGTGTATATGGAACCACCACGAGGACCTCCATGACACTTGGTCCCAACACCGTGTGCAAGCTGAGAAAATCATTATATGGGCTAAAGCGGTCACCACGAGCCTGGTTTGGAAAATTCACAGATTCTATGAAGCGCTTTGGGTACACTCAGAGCCACTCGGATCACACTTTATTCTTAAAAGCGTCGTGATGACAAACTTACGGCCCTTATCATCTATGTTGATGATATGGTGGTTACCGGTAATGACAATGAAGAAATGAAGAATCTGCAGAAGCTCCTTGCTAGTAAATTTGAGATGAAGGAATTAGGTGAGTTACAATATTTTCTTGGCATAGAAGTTGCTAGATCAACACATGACATATTTCTATCCCAACGAAAATATGTGTTAGACTTGCTGGCAGAAACTGGAATGCTTGATTGTAAGGCCAAGCTGACACACCTATTCAGCAGAACCACAAGTTAGGGGATGTATCCAGACCAAGTACCCCCTGACAAAGAAAGGTATCAAAGATTGGTTGGGCGACTGATTTATCTATCACACACACGCCCTGACATAGCTTATGCTGTGAGTATGGTGAGTCAATTTATGCATCAACCAAGTGAGGCACACATGAATGCAGTAACACGTAGATCATGAGGTACTTGAAGGCTGCCCCCAGGAAAGGGTTGATATTCTCCAAGCATACACATATGGACCCATAAGGATACACAGATCCAAGTGGGCAGGATCCATCAGATAGACGTTCTACTTCTAGATACTTTACATTTGTGGGGGCAACTTAGTCACTTGGAGAAGTAAGAAGCCAAAAGTTGTGGCTAGATCAAGTGCTGAAGCAGAATTTAGGGAAATGGCTCAAGGAGTTTGTGAATTGCTCTGGTTAAGAGATTCCTGAAGGATCTGGGAGTTAAACCATTGAAAGCTACAAACTTGTACTGTGACAATAATTGGCTATCGAGATAGCACATAACCCAAGTACAACATGACCGTACCAAACATGTGGAAGTCGATTGACACTTCATCAAAGAGAAACTGGGAAGGGGTATAATCAAGTTTCCATTTGTAAACTTGGAAAACTCCAACTGCTGACATCCTACGAAGGCCGTATCCAGTAAGGTTTTCCATGACTCACTGGACAAGTTGGGCATGCGTGATATCTTTGCACCAACTTGAGGGGGAGTGTTAGTTAAGACAAAGACAAGACAAAGACAAGTCCCTAAACCAAGGAAAGCTTGTCTACCATCTCTCATACTTTTCCATGTCTACATATCCATGTTTTAGGGATGTTTACATATCCATGTTTTAGGGGTACCTTTCCATGATTTTGTGGTATTAGATGTAACTAATAATTAACCATGTACAATTGCATATATCTCTCCATGTGAGTAATACAATCTTAGACAAGCATTTTCTGCAAACCTTCTTCTCCAAGTTCATCTCTATTCTCTCAATTACATTATCTTTGGCAAATATATATAGAACATTTGTCCATCTGCTATATATATTGAGCAATTAGAGGTGATGAATGAATGTTCAATATTATTTGCAGGTGAGAGCTGAACTAAAGGTTGGATGACTGACCCTTCTCTCAATTCTTGGTAGCTGAAAACTGACAAAAGGTCAAATTTAAGAGGGTTACCAACTTAGCATCTAATATTTCCTTAACAACAATAGGAACAATTATGCCGGAATAAGAATCTCCTGCAATATAAAGTGGATTATTGTAGAACTTGGGATGATCCATAAGGGCAAGTGGGCGCAGAAGGCAGTTGAGCTCGGGCAAAAGGCCCCGGACCAGCCCAAAGCATCGAGCAAGCAAAATGAGCCAGGACAAGCCCTGGGTCCCACTAGCCCGGGCAAGTCCACGGGCAGATCTTGACTGGGCTTAAGCCCGAAGGCGCTAATGTCTGCGAGCATAAATCAAAAAAAATTTACCGTTGGCGCGTGAATTTCATGCGCCAACGGTAAAAGAAATTGACTTCCGCTCGTTGACATTAGCGTGATGCTAGCCCCTGATAGAACCCAAAGGGAAAACGCCACGTGGGGCTTCCCGGGGACGCTGCGATGGGGTTTTCCAGAATTCGGACGGCCCTCATTTTTTTAAAATTTTTTGGAATTTTTCCCTATAAATACCTAACAATTTTATTCATTTTCCACACCAAATCTTCATACAAACTCTTCTCCTTCCAATATTTTTTACTTTCCACTCACATTTTTTCTACTACTTTCCATTTAATTAAAAACAAACCTTCATTTATTGCAAACAACACACAAAACAAACCATAATTAAAAGCATATTCAAAACAAAGCATAATTCGAAACACACCACATACAAAATAAAGCATAATTCCAAACAAAGCATTAATCTTGACTTCAACCACTATGATTGCCTTTCATCTCCCACAAGTGCTCGATCAAGTCAACTTGATGTCCCTCGTGAACATATGAAGATTGCATTTCCTGATAACGATCAATCATGGGGTTGTTGTATGAACCATCCCGAATTAACGTTCGTGCTCATTGGTTGTCCATTTGGTCTCATCGGCCTTTCATAAATTCTTGTCAACGTCGTGTTCATGGGATCGGGTTCAAACACCTCTGGAGCATCATAATCATACTCATCCTCCATAATCATGTTATGGAGGATGATGTAAGTCATCATAATGCTTCGCAACACCTCCTCATCAAGCATCCAAGCAGCACCTCTAATAATTGTCCAACGAGCTTGCAAGATACCGAAACACCTTTCCACGTCCTTCTTATAACCTTCTTGAAAGGTAGCAAAGCTTTTTTCCTTCTCGGATTGGAGATTCATAATTGTTTTCACGAATGTCGTCCACCTAGAATAAATTCCGTCGGCGAGATAGTCACACACCCGAGTATACGGTATTGTTGATTCGGTACATGATCTGGGGTAAATGACCTTGCAATACATCGTTGAACACCGGGGATTGACCAAGCACATTGAGGTCATTAGATGCCCCAAAAGCAAGCATTCAGCAAAGCAATTGTAAGTTTTTGCCAGGAGAAGAAGACCCAAAACCCCAACGCATCATACTTCTGAACAAAGTATGTATCATAGTTACAAATATCATGCTTGATTTTTTGGAACAAATGAGGCTGCATTATATACCTCTCTCAAAAATAAGAAACGGGATATAACGAATTTGGGATAAAGTAATCTTCCAAGAGATTCTTACCCGAGGAGACTGCCTATGTCTGTCCACATTCGGGGCACGACGACGGTGGTGTTGCCTTGATTCATTGAGCATACACACCGCTACAACCATTTTCTTCCTCCTCTTCATCGGCCTCATGATTTTCTTCAGCATGTCTATGCCTGATTTCTCCTCTTCTCGCTCTTGCCTCTCCAACACCCTCCTCATGTTAGACATTGAGAGTAGAATATGTTTTGTAAAATCTAAGAAACGAAAAAATAGAGAAGATATGGTGTGAGAGGTTTGAGTTGAGGGTGTAGTTTTATAGAGGGATTTAGAAGATAGAGATGACACGTGGCACAATTTTAGAGGGTGAAAATCTTTTCTGAAATCTTATATCATAATTTTTTTAATAAATATATGAAACTCTTATTCTGACATAGGACACGTGGCGCTATTTTAGATGGTGAAAATCTTATCTAAAATTTGAAATTATAATTTTTTAAATAAATATCCGAAAATCTTATTTGAAATAAGACACGTGGCAACCGAAAATCTCATCCGAAATTTGATGGACACTTGGCAACCAAAACTTTTATCCGAAAATCTTGTTTGAAATTTGATGGACACTTGGAAACCGAAAATGTTATTCTGAAAAGCTTATCAAAATTAATAGTTTAAGTATTAAAAAAATAGAAAATAAGGTAAGGTGAATAGTGTTTGCCCTTGCCCTTACCCTTTAGGGCACTTCCAGGCAGTCAAACCCTTGCCATGGCAAGGGGGGAGCTAAGGCTGACACTATTCACATGAATAGTGTCTGCCCTTGTAAAAAGTAAGTTCCACTTCCGCAGTTGCCCGGGCAAAAGGCAAGTACTATTCAATTTTTTGTTTTTTTCACAAATTTGTTAACTTAAACAATTAATTTGGACAATATTTTTGGATAAAATTTTTGGGTTCGTACTTGTCAATACTTGAGTAAAAAGTGAATAATAGTAGAATTAGAAGAAAATATATGAGGATTTGGTGTTGAAAGTGAAGAGTTTTGGTAGGTATTTATAGAAAAAAAAAATTCCAGAATTTTTGGGTATTTTTTTTTAAAAAATTTCGATTTTTTTTCATTTTTTAATTGCACAAAAATTCGCTGCCGTTGGATTGGAGGAAAAATTCTGATAGAAAAGCCCAAACGCGACACTTGAGGAGGATGTTGGCTGCACTGTAGCAGAGCACTGTAGCGGTCACTGTAGCATTCCTCTCACGCGCACGCGTCGTCCGGCCCGCGGGCGCGCTCGGGCCCCCTCCCCCTCGGGCCAGCCCAGGCTCATGGCCCCCCCGGCTTGCCCGGGCCAACCCCTCCTCCTCGGAGTGAGTTTTTGGGCTCCAGGAGGCCCCCAGCCCTTGCCTTCGGGCTCTCCTGGAAGTGACCTTAGGGTAGAACCAAAAAAGGCAAGGCTGCCACTATTCATGTGAATAGTATCAGCCCTTGCCTTTTGGGGTGGAGGTGCTCTAAGCAACTGCACCACAACATTGAAAACAACAATGTAGCTAAGCTAGATGGAAGAAAGGAGGGTTAAATTCCAACAACCAATCATGTCAATTTTTGAAACCATTCCTAATCTTTTGAAAGATGAGCATGAGCTAAACATTAACCTTGTAGGCAAGTGTATCCTCCTCACCTTTCTAAGAAATTCATATGTTTGTGCAGCTCGTAATGCGTCACTAGAATTGCTATATCCTTCCCAATTTTTTGCATATGAGAATCCTGTGCCCACCGGTGCGTCTAGAAATATTATGTTGGCAACCTGAAAGTTTGGATATTGTTCTTCTCAATGCCAAATATCACACATAAAGACATAAACGGAAACACGTATGAGGCAATTGAAATCTCCTACCTTTTGTCCATGAGTGGATTCAACTTTAATTTTGGTTTGTTGCCAATGGAATGCGAATAGCCAAAGGATAGTGGACCTACAACAAAGAATCGAATAAATAGTGAGGCTAATTTCCTAGTAATTAAAGTTTTTTTTATAAAAAAAATTGTGATTAATATGTGCTATATTAGTGAAATACACAATATAAGATTTGGACCGTCTCTGGACTAACTCTAGGAAACCCGCCACCGCTTTCTCAACAAGGGGGAGGAGGAGGTCACTGCCCTCTCCTCCCCTCTCCTCTCCTCTCTACTATCATCTCAACCCTCTTTCTCCTCCTCTCTCCTCTCTCTTCCCTCTACCATTCACAACACCCTCCACCATTCTCACCATTTCCTTCCTCTTTGCTTTCTTTGGTGATTTCTTTCCACTCTTGTGGGTGGATCTAAGACTTTATGTCCTATTTTAATTATGTGTCCCCAATTCTCCATCAACCTCTCTCTAAATCCAATTTTGTCCAAGCATCTTCCATCTACCCCTTGGATTCCTTTCCTCCCTCTTCAAATCTTGGCCTCTCCTCCAGGTTGTAGAAGCTAATCCAAAACGATTACCCATCGGAAGGTGTATAGAGCTTTTGTTCTGGTGCTTGCACCACCACCTTCCACTCTCTTGTTTCTTTGGGCTTCGGGTTTTCACTTCCCTTGGTCTTGCTTTGATTGGTTGCTGCATTCTCTAGGGCACATGCGGGTTCAAGCTTGGTGGAGTTGGTGATTCATGGGTGGATGTCATTGAGTTGATATGGCGTTGTGGTTTAGGGAACTTCTGGTCTTGGTGGCAGATTTGTGGGTCTTTTGTGTGCAGCTATGCTGTTTTGTGCGGTGGTGAAGTCTCCTTTCACTTTATGCAGAGGTGGTGCGTAAAAGGGAACCTTCATCAAAGGAAATCACCTCATCATCAACGCAATCATCTGCAATCTCTCACCAAAGTCAACCTTGATTTCTGCCTTCCTGTCATAGCTGATATATATTGATTCTCTCCAGCAATCCTATTGTATTTACCTTGTTTAGACAATCTGGATTGATTCTCTACATCAATCCTATTGTATTTACCTTATTTGGACATTATCAATTTGTATATAATAGTCATTTCGTGTATCAAGTAATACTATCAATGAAATATACTATTCATTCTTAATCTCTTTATGGTATCAGAGCCCTAAGGCTCCAACGGGCATCCTCTAATCCTTTTTTTTTCCAGCAGTCTATACTCATGGCTCCTGAATCCTCTGATATACCCATCCCAACCATCACCGCCACCAACTCCAACACCCACACCCTCTCCTCTCTAATCACCATCAACGCTGCCGCACAACTTCCAGTCAAGCTTACACCTACGAATTACCCATCTTGGCGTGCCCAGTTTAACGCCCTCCTTATTGGCTATGACCTCATGGGCTATGTGGATGGTTCTTCTACATGCCCACCAGCCACTCCAGCCGCGCCTCGCGCCCTATGGATTCGTCAGGACCAGCTGCTCCTCCATGCTATTCTTGCATCCGTTTCACCGCAAGTAATATCCCTTATTGCCTCTGCCAAGACCTCCAAGGAGGCGTGGGACAAACTGCTCCATCTCTTTGCTAGCAAAGCACGTGCTCGTGTGCTTGGTCTCAAGGAACGTCTTACTCTCATGCGTCGTGAGAATAAGCTTGTCTCTCAGTATTTGCAAGATGTTAAGGTTATTGCAGATGAACTTGCCATCATCGATGTCCTCTTCTGATGATGATCTTCTCCTCTACATTCTCAATGGTGTTGGTTCTGAATTTAAGGAGATTGATGCTGTTGTTCGTTCCCGTGACACCTCTATCTCATTTGAAAATCTTCATGATAAGTTGGTTGAACATGAAGCTGCCCTTACACGTGCCGACGCTCCAGTTACCACACATGTCATCACTACTAATGTCACTCAAAGCTCCCAGCGACCCCCCCCCACCAACCGTGGTTCTCGCTCCAACAACAACAATAACAATCGTGGCTCTTCTAGCTCCCGCAACAATTACCGTGGTTCCTCTGAATCCACCTCGCCTTCCACCACTAGCACTGGTTATCGTGGCTATTGTCAATGGTGTGGTACATAAGGTCATAGTGCCAAACGTTGTCCCCAGCTTCAATCTGGCTCCCAAACTCAGCCAGTGGTCAATTCTACCTACCATGGCCACCACAATGCCTCTCCCACATGGTTGCTTGATTCAGGTGCTTTTCACCATGTTACCTCCAAAGTCACCAATCTCTCCGATGTCTCCACATATGATGGCCCCGATGAAATAATTATTGGTAATGGTTCAGGTTTGGGTATAACTCATGTCGGTTCATCCTCTCTCACTGCCCCCTCCTCCAAAACCTTTGCCTTATCTAATGTTCTTTGTGTTCCTTCCATCAAGCAAGATATTATTTCTATTTCCAAA